>CATIWK010370521.1:0-21039 GCA_949634005.1 Mallotus japonicus
AAACCCTAATTAACATCAATGGGCAGTAAGTTTAATTAGGTTGCATGAAAAATATTAGCTTAGGAACACAATATGCATGTTTATTTGATGTGATTGTTTGGTCTTTTTGCTTTCCATTCCATTTTGGGCTTACTAGCCTCCATCTAGGTCTAACTCATAAAATAGGCCTAAAATTGGTTTAGGTTTTAATTAACTTAAAATGATTTTAGACCCATTAATTTAGACATAGGCCCACCTTTAATTTAATTAAAATTAATTTAGACATAGCTCAGCTCACTAAATAAGCCTATTTTAAAATTAATAGACCTAAGATCACTTTAAGGTTAAAATAAGTACATGCATAGGCCCACTAATTCAATCCAATCCATTTTCCTTTAAAATTAATAGACTTAGGCCCATTTTCTTTAGAATTAAAATAAGCAGACCTAGGTTCATTTAATTAATTTAAAATGCAGGCCTCCAATTCACTTGTAAATAAAATATGTAGAATTAGCTAACTTTAATAAAATCAATATAGATTAGACTAACTTAGGGACGTCTCGCCAGGAATGAATGCAGTGTTTGTATGCTTTGTCATGAGACTAGTTGCATAGAGTTAATTATTTAAATAAGGGTTTAATATGAAATTGCATGTAAATAGAGAATAAGATAGTAATTCATAAAGTAATTCTAAAAGAACACGAGCCTAAAAAAAGTTGGTATTCCGTGCCCAGAATCCTCTCAGTGTGGTGCTATCTTTGTTTTAGAGAATCGAGTTACCATCACTTTCGATTTGTCCCAGTTGTTACCTTAGGTGACGACTCCTCATCTCCAGGCCATGTCTTTATAATATGGTTAATGTGTTCCCTAAAGTCATGAACTCAAACAATGTTGTGGTTGCCAAATACTTAGACGCGCAGTGGCAACTCCACTAAAGATAAGAAATATTAATTCTACTTGTGTTCTTTAGAATTATTTTATTAATTATTATTTTATTCTTGCATTCATTTTTACATGTCCCTATTAGCCGATGGTGTTGGTTTATAGTCCCTTGATTCCACTAGCTTTTTGGGATTGTAAATTGACCAACCATCACTCTTAGCCTTAACTTGGTTCAAGAGAGATTACCGGACTCATCTGACCAGAGTTTGTGACCCAAGTCTTAAAGGGGGGAGGGGGTAGTCTTCTCTTGAGTTTGCAAAGGATGATGGGCCCCTCTAGCCTTGGCCTTTAACTCAAGTCTTAAAGGATGGCATCTTGCTAAGGGAACCTTAACTTTTCCATCGGACTAAGCACATGTGGTGGCCTATTAACTTCCCATAGGATTACCCAAAATTGCTTGTGTTTATTGCCATGAGGTATTTCTATCTATAAAGGCCCAAGCCCATAAAAAGCCCATCTGGGCTAATAGAAATTGTGCTAGACTTTTATACTTAGAAATGTTATTTCTATACTTTTACTACTTTGAGAGATTTCACATGCACATCGATTCTTGATATCTCCTGTTGATATTGAGTCCAAGACCAAAAATCCCAGGAAATGAGACTTGCCATTAAATTCGTGTGTGGGAGGAATAAGGTTGGAAGGATATATGTACTTAACTTTGTTACTTATTACTTGACTCTGCATACCACATGCATCATGCATACATACATACTGCGTCTCATGCATCATACTAACACTTTATTTTGCAGCCATCATAGATTCATCCGGGTCTTTCTGTGTTTGGAAACGGAGAGGTGCCAGACTAGAGAGAACCACTTCGAGTCTAAGATCAATAACCAAAGAGATCCTTCATAGTTTGGGAAAAAGCCCTTTTAACCCATTCTATTTAGAAGCACCACCAACTCCAGCCAGTCATACTGTTAAGGAAATGGAACAATAACAAGGAGGAAATTAGACCTTAGAAGACATTAAGGGGGCATTAATGGATGACATGAGAGTAATGATGCAAGATGAATTACGACAAGCCCTAACTGAGCTAATGCCACCTCCTGTAGTTGCACTTACACCTACTGCTACTATACCTCCTACTGCAGCTATTCCACCAGTCGTGGATGCTCTACCTGCTAACAATGACAATGTTGGGGGTCAACCAGTGAATGTTGCTAGAAATGTACCTGATGCAAAAGTGAAGTTGGAAGATGTTGAGAATTATATAGTAGAAAAAGCAAAAAAATAATCACTTAAGCTGGTTCAAGATTATGAGTCCAAGCAGATACAAGCACTGACCTAGAAGATGTCTAAGATGGAAGAGCTGATGAGAGGGCCAGGGTTTCTCATTTGATTTCAATGATATATTGAGCATGAAAGGTGATAAGCTACCAGACAAACTCAAAATACCTCAGCTATAGAAGTTCAATGGTTATGAAGATCTGAGGATACACCTTAGCTAA
The DNA here is from genome assembly GCA_949634005.1 of Mallotus japonicus. Taxonomy (NCBI): domain Eukaryota; kingdom Viridiplantae; phylum Streptophyta; class Magnoliopsida; order Malpighiales; family Euphorbiaceae; genus Mallotus; species Mallotus japonicus. The sequence goes on from CATIWK010370521.1 coordinate 2,376, forward strand.
TATACAACTACTATAAGCACCACTAAAGCTCCTTTATATGTGGTCACAAACTTATTTATGTTATCTTTAAAGGGTATTGCTGTAAACTGGTATCATGGAATAGAAAAATCTGTTCGAGCTTATTGGAGAGAGTTATGTACTATTTTCTTGAAGCAATATAACCATAACACTAAACTGGAAGTGAGTCAAAAGCCAAATGAGTCATTTTCAGACTTTCTCACTAGATTCATGAATAAGGCAAGATTAATGAAAAATAAATTGGCTGAGAAAGATCATGTTAGGATAATTGTTCAAAATGTTTCACCTAATCTGGTTGAAAGGTTACAAATAATGAACCCTAAGTCATTTGTAGACCTGTATGATAATGGGTTGATTCTCAAATTTCAACCAACCCCTATTAAAAGTCCTAGAATGCTTAATACAAAAGGGCTTGCTTCGACCCTTTACCTCTTTCAAACCACCAAACCCATATGTCCTTAGCTATGACCCAAACAATTACTGCAAATTTCACCAAGTCGTTGGTCACTCTAAAGACACTTGCATCTACCTTAAAAATAAAGTTCAAAACCTTATAGACTCTGAAAAGATCACAGACCCCGAAAAATCAAATTAAAACCCCAGTACCAAAAATAATCCTTTCCCAAACTACAGAAATGTACCTCCCCCAGCAACCATGATGATCAATTCAGGAGTGAGTGAGGAAGAAGTGCTAAACTCTTTTAAGAACCTAGACCTTAAAACTGATGAGAAATCTCCTAATGCCCCTAGGAGAGTTGAAGATCTGTTGGGAAAACCCTCAGGCAAATTTGACTATAAGGTGTTTTACTCTAAATCATATTCTTATGACATACCCATTGAGTCAATTGTGCCTAGAGGATGGGGTGATGAGCAATTAAGTGAGAAAAAAATACTCTATGACTCCTAAGCAGTCACAGAGAGGAGTTGAAGATCTGTTAGGCCAGCCTTCAAGGAAGTTCGATTATAAGGTGTTTTGTACCAAGCCACCTTCTAGTGACATACCCATTGAGTCAATTGTGCCTACAGGATGGGGTGATGAATTTAATGGTGAGAAATTATTGGGTAAGCAAGAGACATGTATGGTTGAGGTTTAGAAAAATGGGAAGAAAGACCGGACTATTGGCACCATTGATATTTGGTACAATTTTGAGGATAAAGACAATGAAGGCTATAATATGTGGACTGATAATCTAGAAGTGAACCATGTTACTAGAAGTGGCAAGGGTTACAAGCTAGCTGAAAAGAAAGTAAAGAAAACAGTAGAGAGAGAGGAAGCAAACGAAGAGCAAATGAGGGATGAGCAGAAGGATGATTTGATTCTTAAGCAGCTTAAGAAAGTAAACGCAAATGTAAGCATTTAGGAGCTTTTGATGCACTTTAGCAGTCACATAAAGGCTCTTGTCAAGGCCTTAGCAAAAATGAGTATTAAAACTATTACTTTACCTGAGGCTATGATAGCAAAAGTTACAGAGAACAAGCATGGAGTAATAACATTCTCAAATCAAGATTTAAATTTAGAAGGAAGAAATCATAACAAGGCTTTGTTCATTCCAACTGAAGTATAAGGCAAAAGAACTAATTATGTGATGGTGGATGATGGTTCTATGATCAACGTGTGTCGATTATGAATCCTGCCTAACTTAGGTCTGAAAGTGGATGACTTGAAAAATTCAGATCTAATAATTAGAGCTTATGATGATAGCATAAGGAACATAGAGGGAACATTCTAAGCTCTTGTAAAAACTGGACCAGTAGAGTTAATAGTGGAGTTTACTGTGCTGGATATTCCGGTTACCTATGCCTTACATCTGGGTAGACCTTGGTTTCATATTCTAGGAGGAGTGCCTTCGAACGTGCATCAGAAGATAAAATTTCTTCATTATGGAGAAGTTGTGACCATAGATGCTAGTATGAGCAATTCTGTGTCAGCTATACTTGATAGTTAGAAACAAGTGATAACTCCTCTTGGTTTCCAAGTAGCTGAGATTTTTTATGGAACTGAAATGGATCTGAGGGTTGCAAGGATGATTAAAAGATGCACTATAAGCCTAGATAGGGGCTGGGAAAGAATCAATAGGGAATCCCAAAGCTTCCAGATTTCAAAAGTTAGAGTCACACAAGAGGATTGGGTTATACGGAAACAGGTTCTAGTAACAGAAAAACAAAGAAGGGATCAAGGAACAAGGGAAAGTTCCTACAGAAAATGAAAATATTGGAAGAGAGCTCTGTCAAAGAAGGAGAAATAAAGTTCTGCCTTGGTACAAAAGAGCCTGTTAATGCAGCTGGTGTGGATGTTCCTGGATTTGAGATCTTCAAGGAGCAGATTGTCAAGAATCTAGTGCGAGACAACAAAGAAGGAGTGATGAAGCAAGTTGCTGAGAAGATGGGAACTATGGTTGTTGAAGAGCTGTTTTATCTGCCACCTAAAGAAGAGCCACCATAGGATTTAGCTACCATCATTAGTAATAGCTTTAGAGATATTTTTTATATGGAAACTAATGTAATAACGTTCGACCTTTGTGAGGATAAAAACTCTATTTTTATGTGATCAATGATATGAATTCTGGTTTGGCTTACTTATGTGATGTGCATCCTAATGGTTTTGCACATTATAATATTGATCGTATGTGCATGTTAGACATTAATTCCATTTAATTAAATTCATTTATCATGGGCACAAATGATTATCCTAAGAACATTTCTATATTACATGACTTAACACCTGAAAAGAGGTAAAATCCTGAGAGAATATTAATAAAAAAGAAAGGAAGTATTTGCTTGTTCCTATGAAGATATTCCAGGATTAGACAGGGAAATTGCTGAACATTACATTCCAATATATCCAGAAGTTAAACTAATTAAGCAGCTCATAGATTGAGACTAGAATGGACAAAAAAGATAAGGGAAGAAATTGTTAAGTAAATTCAGGCTAATTTTCTTGAAATAGTTAAATACCCTCAATGGTTAGCAAACATTGTGCCAATACCTAAGAAAGACGGAAGGGTTCGAGTGTGTGTTGATTTTATGGACTTAAATAAAACATGCCCAAAGGATGACTTTCCTTTACCCCATATCGATTTGATAGTTGATAATGCAGCATCTAGTGCAATGTACTCTTTTATGGATGGTTTTTCAGGTTATAATCAGATAATGATGGCAGTCATGGACAAAATCAAGACCTCTTTCATTGCTATAAGGTGATGCCCTTTAGATTGAAGAACATAGGTGCTACTTATCAAAGAGCCGCAACCGCTCTGTTTTATTACATGATGCACAAGTAGATGTTGTAGATGATATGATGGTCAAGTTAGAAACAAAAGAGGGACATTTCGAAGCCTTAGATAAATTCCTATCTAGAATAGAAAGATACAATCTAAGGCTTAATAAGAAGAAGTGCATTTTTGGGGTGACTTCAAAAAAGTTGCCAAGGCATATAGTCAGTTATAGAGGGATAAAAATGGATCCAGATAAGATTAAAGCTATTCAAGAAATGTCGGCACTAAAAACTGAGAAAGAAGTACAAGGGTTTATTGGAACGTTACAGTACATTAATAGGTTTATTACAAAACTTACTATTATTTGTGAAACTTTTGAGAAAGAATCAGCTAGTAAAGTGGAATGAAAATTATTAGAGAGCATTTGACAAGATCAAGGAATACCTTACTAATCCACCTGTTTTGAAACCACCTAGACAGGGTAAGCCGTTGATTTTATACCTAGCCCTAGAAGAGAAAAAAAATGGGGGCAATATTAGCGCAAGAAGGACCAGAAGGGATAGAACATGCAATATATTATCTCAGCAAGAAGTTCTTACCATATGAGGAGAAGTATGATTTGGTAGAAAAGATATATTTGGTTATAATCTGGGCCACAAGGAAATTGAGGCATTATTTTTAGTCATACAAGGTACAAGCTGTTTCAAAGATAGATCCTTTAAGGTACTTATTTTAAGCACCCACTTTGACTAAAAGAATGTCTTGATGGTTGGTGCTTTTAACAGAGTTTGATATAGAGTACATCACTACAAAAGTCAACAAAGGCAGAGCAGTAGTAGAATTCCTGGCTTAGAATGCAGTAAATGGAGATGAACAATGGAATTTATAGTTTCTAGATGAGAATCTAGCAGTAATTAAACATAGAGAATAAAGGCATTATTTTGATGGAGTTATGAACAACAGGGGAGTAGGATTAGGAGTGATTCTTGTCACGCCAGAAGGAGAAACCATTCCGATGGCTAAGAAACTAGATTTCAAGGTTACAAACAACATGGCTAAGTACGAAGCATGTATTTACGGGATAGAAACTTCTTTAGCAGCTGGGGTAAAAGACTTGTTGGTTTATGGAGATTCCTTATTAGTTATCAGTCAGGCTAATGAAGAGTGGGAAGTGAAAGAGGAAAAATTAAAGCCTTACATTTGCTATTTGAAGAATTTAATAAAAAATTTTACCAAATGTCTCTCATACACTTATCAATAGATGAAAATTAGATGGCAGATGCATTGGCAACACTTTCTTCAATGTGGGATAGTCCAACTAGGTTAACAATAAAGCCTTTCATGGTAGTAAAGTCAAAAGCTCTGTGTTATAGCGGTGAGCAAGCTATGAGTGTTCAGACAGGGCCAGAAGAGAACTATAGTTCTATGATATCCAAAGATTCATTGAGGAAAGGAAGTATCTAGAGAAAGCAACTTCAAAGGAAATATATGCACTTCGTGTTCTTGCACGCAATTATGCAAGTCATGATAGGATATTGTATAAGAGGATGATGAATGGGATGCAATTGAGATGTCTTAAGAAAGAAGAAGCTGAGGAAGTGATGAAAGAGATTCATGCGGGAGTTTTTGGGTCTCACATGAACGTGATTATTCTGGCAAAGAATATTTACTTTATGAATTGTTTGGTAACGCCCTTCCTTAGGGGTGTAACCGAGCCGAACTAAGTTGAACTTCTAAAAGTTCATACTCGGCTCATTTAAAAATTAACGAACTCAAGTTGAGCTCAAACTTTTTAAATTCTCAAAACTCCTGCTCAAGTTAGGCTCGGGCTTGTGTTTGATGAGCTCAGGCCGAGCTTGTGAGCTAGGCAAGCTTAACAAATAGCTACTTGGCTTGGCCCACCACAACTACTTAGCTCAGCTCACCTTTCAACTACATGATTTGCACATGTGGCAGACAATGATATTTTATAGACTATTCATTTAATTTTCATTTGTCTCATTTTCAATGTGGGATTTTGAATTGTAAGACTATACGCCATAAAAATTTATATTCTCATTGCAACTTTTTTTATTTCCTATTCAATGTGGGATTCTAAATATCAACATTATACACTATAGCCACATATTTTTCATGCATTTTTCTCCAACATATTTATTTTTCAAACTAAAAATTAAATAATTAATTATGATTGAGTTTTAGTTTCTACAATTTATAATAACTTTTATATTTTTTTGGAACTAGTACTTTACACTATAACATTTCAAAAATTTTGTGAAATTTTAGTTTTTACAGTGTTTCACTTAAAGAAAAAATAAATTAATTAATGGTGTTTCACCTTTTTAATTTTTTACTATTTTCATATTTAAATTAATTTTTTAAATTTTTACTTAGTAATCTGTTGTATTTACTTAATATTATTATTGACGCTAATATTAATTTAAATTACAAATATATAATTTGTATTATATTTAATAATGTATGACGATATTTAAAATTTTGACTAATTTATAATTAATTTGACTTGATTTTATGGGAATGAAAAATCATTTCTTATACCCCTATAAGGGAATGAGTGATTCCCATTGATGGAAGAATTTATTCCCATTCCTATGCAAAACGTTAATGAACCAAATAACAAGAATCAAAATCACTCATTTCAATTTCAATTTCAATTCCCACCATTATTTTTCATAAAACAAACTGCCCTTTAGAACTTTCTTTACTTCGTTATTTATGAATATTAGAGTCTTTCATCTTTTATTCCTGTCTAAATCATTCAAATTCTTTCAAATTGCTCTTTAGGACCTTTTTTGTATTAATTTTTTTTGTCTTATTTTTAATTTTTGATGTTTAATTTTCAAAATAAATTATGTTCCAAAATATTTATTTTTTTGTCATTTTTCTTCTTAAAATAGAAAAATATATAATTTTTAGAACTCAATAATCATAAAAACGGATTCTTCCGATTTTTTTTCAGTTTATTTTTCAAAAATAAATTTCTTAAAAATAAAAGAAAAAAATGATGGGCCATTTGACCAGACAATCATCTGGGCCATTTTAGTGGAAAAGAGCTTTACGATGACAATCTTCTGGCCCATTGTTAACGCTCTGAACCGCAACACACTGCGTATTTCAGAACAAAAAACACTGACATGAGAGGAGTGGAGAGGAAGTAAAAGATAAAAAAAAAAAAAAAAATGATATTAATTTAATCAATTTATTACTTCTTCAATTACTATTAATTAAAGATTGATTATCCCTGCTTTAGCAAGAAGCTAAAGAGATAGTTCAGTTCATAGTTCAGAGTTGATCGTTCTTTTATGAATAGATAGCGAGTTGTTGTTGTAGTAGTAGAAGCAGCAGCAGCATCCTCTTGATCGTTACAGACATTGATCAAAATGGAAGGTCCTGAATCTCATTTGTATCCAAAAGAATCGTTAATTCAGCGTTACAAGTTCATTTGGCGTTTTCTTTTGATCTCTAATCTCGGTCTTGGAGGTTAGCTCGCAACCCACTTTTTTTTTTTTTTTCGCGTTTGTTTTTGGGTATTAAGTAGTGGGTGTCAAAATCATATCTTTTTTAATGAAGAAGTTAAATGATGCTTGATGATGGAATGGTTTTGGCGATTTGGGTTTGTGTCTATAATGTGTTTGATATTTTTTCTTGGAAGATGAGTCTCTTTGATACTTATTGATTTTTCTTCAATGTTGAAGTGAATGTGTCCACTTAAATGGCAGTAACAAAGCGAAATAGATACCTTGTTTGCTACTATATATGGCATATTAAGAATGAATCTTGTTGGGCGCTATGGTTTTTCTGCACAATTATGCCTCCTACTGGCGGAGATACATACGTACATGATCCACCTTAGGAATGTGAATAAAGTTTTAGTTTGATTCAGCGCTCAAAATGTTGCAGTCCTATTTTAGATGAAGATCAGGCCCTGATTTATGATTGCCAAAATCTTCTGTTGGACTGTTGTCCTACTGAAATCAAGGCTGCTGCTCTGTTGCTGATTCTAAGTTCTATCCCATTTGTTTCCAAGGCTATTGACTTTGAGCTTCTAATAATCACCTTCACCAACAAAAATGCGAAAACGTCCCCATTTTTCTAGGATAGAAATAGCAGCTGCTGTATGCATGCACTGATTAGGATTCAGTCATTACTGTTGCTGGGAGGTTAAGCTGCTGATTTTTTTAGCATCATTTCAAGTTCATACCAGGGTGCAATCTGTGCTTAATTAATCTTATTTAATTTGTGCTTATCCTGACACATGAGGTTTAAGCCAAAGCTAGCTTTACTTTTTTCTTTGTACTTCAACAGGTCTGGACTATTGGATTTAAAGTTACATGTTACTTGGGTCATAATTGAAGGACAATCATCATTTTCCATTTTCCATTTTCCATTTTCCATCTTAACCGTTCACTGAATCAACTATGATGTTTAAAATTTACTGTCAAATTATGTGATATTTAACAAAACATAATATTTTTCCATCTATGCATTCAAATGATATATGGCTTTTTCTTTGTCAAGCTTCAGATACATGCATAGTTATTATATTTTGTACATTCTTGGAAGCTCAAATCAATGATCCAGCTCAACGTTTAATGTGTATTGCCAAATTACTTATAGTAATATGCTTAATCATCAAAAACTATAACAGCAATGTCCTGACCGTGTTCTACTACTTGCAGCTTATTTGTTTGCGAAGGCAAGAATAAAAAATTTGAAAACGGGAGATAGTAAACCCGCCAAAAATGAAGCGCAAGACATCCCAGCCTCAATGGAAGATTTCCTGGAGTTTGCAACAACTCCCTCAATTCCATCCCCAACTCCAGCTGTTCTCAAACCTAAGGAGCCCATACCTGAGGATCAGCAGCGTGAGCTTTTCAAATGGATACTGGAAGAAAAAAGAAAAATCAAGCCAAAGAATCCTGAAGAGAAGAAACAGATTGACGAAGAGAAAGCCATTCTCAAACAATTTATACGCGCAAAATCTATTCGAAGTCTTTAACTGATATTTTGACTCATTGTTTTTCTAACAAAAAGTAGGAAGTTGAACAGGATTGGATGCTCATCAATTGTGAACAGTGATTCAAAAAATTTTGTTCAATATGAATGACTTTTACATTCTTCTTGAATGTTTGGCTCTATGTACATATTGGAAATTAATATCCATAAATGTGATGCTGCTTCCTATATGCTGCTAATAACCCACTTGCTGAATGAAATTGACAGTTGCATTGCAGGGCATTCCAGGTACATTCCGTGGAGCTTGCACTTGGTGAGTTGCATTGCAGTTCTGATTGCAGCTGCATAGAACCAAACTTCTTCCTTAAAGCATCTACCACAAAACTATAGCTTTTACAGTTCAAGCAGCTGCATATAGTTTCTGCAACTTCGGTCAGCTTTAACATGGCACTCGGATGATTGTTCAGAAATCAAATGTATTGAATTAAAGCAGGGTTACTGGCTACAGGCATTACCATATCAAATTAGCATATAACTGGCATTTTTGTAGCCAAACGTACCATCCTCTGCAGAGTTAAATTTCTGGTATTCTAAATGGAGCATCAGTGGATGGGAACCTTGTTTTCGTTTCTAACTTTTTCAGTAAATTTGTTGTTGTTGAAAAGTTTCCATTAGAAGGCAGCAAAGTGCACTGCTCAATAATTTTGATGCTTATGCTACTAATATAAGACAAAAGTAGAGATCTGTCTTCCAAAAAGAGGTGGTTTCTAATAGAGCTGTGAATGGTTGTGGGGACCACGTTATATTAATTTCCATCAAGTTCAACCACAGCCGCACTTTTCCATCCAATCCCATTTTTCCACATTACCCCACATGGCCAATCTTTGCTCAAATTCAAGAAATTTCCTTAGATTTTCAAACTGAGATCAAGTTCTAATCTTTTAGTTGCTAGTTGATCTTACTAGCAACTAAAGTTTTATCTCTGATGCCAGGAACCATTCAAGTTTCAGGTACCAATAACTAAATCCTGTTAAGTCTTGACCATAATTCAAACTTGGTAGTAACTTGCCGCTACTTTTGCTTCAATATCTTTCTTTTTAGTGCTGGAATTCATGGCACTTCAATCTCCATCATCACCCCTTACACAAATGTCCTTAAAGGGTACGCAAATGATCATCACCAGCTTTCATCCTTGCCCTTCTGAAAAGTTATAGATTTTTTTTTTCTCTTAATTATTGAGCTGCGTATTTCTTAATGCAGTTTCCATGGGAAAAAGAGAGTACCAAACTAGAGATAAAGGGGACTTCTCTTTGTAATGATTCTGAAAATTACCATCTTTTTCTTTGTTCCTATAGCCTGGTTTATAATGCTATATGTGTGTGTGTGTGTGTGTGTGTGAGTGTATAGATATTTTATATCTGTTTAACAACTTCATATCCAAAGTTTTGTGAATTTGTTGCAGTCCATTATCTACTCTTCGCGACAATTTGATTGTTACACTGCATGATGCAGAAGGAAAAGAAGTATCACATACAGGTATTTTACATGATTGCTAGTTTCCAATTGCTTTAATATATGATGTTCATTAATTAAACCTCAGCTTTGAAGCTGATCAAAGGGTGCTTGTGTTAATGGTAGTCGTTGAGACCAGGTTAGTGATAGAGAAAGGCATTTGGGATGACATTTTTCCCTTAGACGGAGGTGGGCATGTCCATTTGAAGTTGCAGTTTGTCCTCAGTGAAGAAGATCGACATCGTATTCGCATCATGGTATTGTTTCTGTACCCTATGTTCTTGGTTTTAATTCTGTTTTTCCTTTTTATGCATTGGATTTTTTTTTTTTTTGTCTCAAGCTTTTGTTACTGAAATTGTGGCGAATTCGAAGTGTAAATAGGAAGTTCAAGTGTTTCTTATACCCATATGCTAAAACTCTTGTTGCCTTTGTTTTCTACAAACCCAATAGAACAGATATCAGGCATTTAAATTTGTAAACTATTGCATTATTTTCCTTGTAATTTTACAGACTCTCTCTCAACTTATCTCAGTGAAACTTTTTCTTGGTCAGTGTGGTTGTTAGTTATGTCTAAAGTTTGTTTGCAGAGAGAATCAGCATCAAGAAAGAAACATGATGAACTTCTCAAAAGTGAATTTGGAAGTCCACCACAGGCTATCAGTGTTGGTAGTGATGTGGAATCATCTTTGCAGCATGAATTCTCAGGTTTGATCATGCTTAACAAGTAAATGTTATAATGAAATATTTTAAGCAGAAAGCCGAAAACAAGCAGTGCAGATACTGTTGTCTTGCAATTTTCTTATCTGAAAAGATTTTTCTTGATTCATGGATTGTTTAATCTTCTCAATATTCATATAAAGGCCTTCTCCAAAGTGAAGTGATTCAAGATGGTCTGAGATCAACTACTTCCTTCAATCTTTTCAAGAATGAGGGAACTCATTCTATTGCGAATCATACAAAGCCAGTTAAGTATTACTATGCATTGTGCGTGAACTATTTGCCTTTTCATGAAGAAGACTAGATTTGAAAATTAACTTTGAGATTTTCTAATGACATTCCACCTGTTTTAGAATGATACAGATAGATATGCAGACACTTCCCCCTGCCATTCCTGTGTCGCGTAGATTTGATGCTCATCTAGAGGAAGGAAGTCACACGAGGGCAATTTATAAGAGTTGCAATCAAAACCCTGAAAAATCCAAGGAGGATGGAGCTAAAAACCTAGAGAAGAATACAAGAGAGAAAACTCCTAGTAAGATAAGAAATATGATAAGTGCTTTTGAAAGTAGTCTAAATCAGGTACACTGCTTTTGATAAAACTCTCTGTATGCTATAGATTAAGACCAGCGAGTTTTTGATTTTGTAAAGTCACGATCTGTAGAACTTTTATTGAATCAGGATATGAGTTCTAAAACAAGACCATCATGGAAACAACCTCAGCCAAGCAAGACCAGAGTGGAAGTTTCTTCAAGTAGACACTTAAGTGAAGTCAAGGTAGAGAGTGCTGAACTAGCACAAGTTTCAGGCAGAGTCAGGAATGCTGTTAATACAAGGGACTTGCAACAGTACCCATCACATATCAGAAAAAGGGAAGAGCAAATTGATATTCGAGCTGAAGGAACAACTGAAGGTCTAATGGGGAAAGTCAAAATTATTCGTGAAGTCGAGATAGAGGAAGAGAAAATATTTACTGAAGATTTTGCAAGATCATCAACAAGTGAAAGAGCTTCTTCCTCAGGAAGAACTGTTAATGAGAAAAGTACACACCCATTAAGTAACTTGTTTGGAAGGAGAAGACTTTCTAGTGAAAAAACGTTAAAGCAAAATACTAGAAAACGAATGCAGCCAAAGGAAATGCATCAGGTAAATTATCAAAGACCTTCAGGAGATGAGCCTTATTACTCAGAATGCAGTGGTGCCTGGGTATTCCCTGATGGAGAAAGAAGATTGTGCATCACAACTAGTGGAAAACAAATAATGGATTTTATGGGAGGTTTCTTTGCAGAAGCAAAAAACCAACTGGGAAGTTTGAGCTTTCCAGTTGCAGAAAATGTGAAACAGGTAACCAAATTCTAACTGGATGCAACCTTAGCTAGCTAAAAGGGATTCTAACCATGATCATCTGACTAAACATGGCATATGAGTCCTTTTGTTGCTTCGCTGTCTGCAATTTCATAACCAAGTTCTTGTTTGTCCACTTTTTCTCATAGTGCGTGCTTGATGGCACTGGTATTCAGGTAAAAGAAGATGGTGAGACTTCTCAAAGATGTGAAGAATCAAAAATTGAGGATTCAACGGATGCTGAAACTCCTAGAGGACCGGTTGGCAAGGTTGCAACTTTTTCCCCTTCCAGTGCCAAAATCTTATTTTGAAAAATGCATTGAGTCGTCTTCTGCAGAATTATATATGTCGTATCAAAAGAATGAAAGAAATCTTCTGTACCAATTTACTCCTAAATTCAGGACTCCTTTGTGCATTTTCTATGCAATAAGCATCAGAACACAGCCAATTACCATTGCTTTTTCTGTTTTTGTCCAGGTGATGAGAGTCGTAATCATGGTTGGTTTTGCTACACTCGTTCTCTTCACTAGACAAAGAAAGCCAGGTACCCATGCTTCTCATTTCATTACCATTTTATCATTTCTTGTTCTTCATAACTTGGTTTCGGATTATCACAATTAAAGAATGTGGGTACAACGCTTATAACAATGGCAATTCGGATGCGTTCATGTGAATGAAGTATACTGATAAAATTGTGTATTTGTGATCTTTCAGAAAAGTAGAGCCATGGACGATGGGAGCGCCTACGGATTGACCTGTAAAGCATTCACATTGTTTTTCACTGAATGTACAGAAATGTACATATGCGGGCTCTTGAAATTTCACATACAATGTCCCAATGTTTAGGGCAATAACGTACCATACAATGTATAAGCTTTTACCTTCTCAAATCAACTTTGCCTTTTTTTTTCCCCTGATCTGAGTTCATAAGAGTGGTATAGGCTTTTATCTATCAGTTTTAGCCCAATCAAGGGAAAAATTCTATAAATTAGGCAGTGACTAACAGAGCGTACTGGAACAAATTGGCTAGTACAACACTGCCTCGAGTGGCACGGTTACATCTGATCAAATTTTACACTTAGCAAAACTGAACCCATGTGTACTACGCAACTTGGATTTCAAATATGCAAATGGTGCACCTATTGCTGTTAGACTGGCTCATGGATACTAGATAAATGGTTTCTTGACCATTTTTACGAATTAACAGGCTTTCCATTTAGCTGTGGAAAAGGATCCTGCTTGCTCAATACTACCACTTTGCTTTTGTGTGCGAAATATCCTTTCACAAGGTTCTTGTATATTAATATGGCCACAATACATTCCACCTGTTGATAGCAGAATTTTCAATTAGGACAACCTACAGGAGATTAAACAGTAAACCCTACAAACCAATGATGGAGAATTACAAAAAAATGTACCTCATCCAAATCCATGTCCATCTCAAGCCACTTTAACGCTTTAATAATTACTTCCAACTTCATTTGGTGAGCTTTACTCGGGTCTTTATTCTTTTGAATAATGTAACTGCAACATTATCATTTCAGGACAAATAAATTGCATTCCGACTAATAATTGAAAGTATAAACTCTATGTCCCGAGGCTTGGAACTTACATTTTCTTTAGCAATCTTTGATAAACTTGGAGCTCTAGCTTCTCCAGAACAAGATATACGCCTGATCTAAGAAATCTAAAAGTAAAAGACATGGCAGACTTAGCTTCCACATCACAGATTATCATTCCATAAGTTCATCATACAAGTAATAATCAAGCATACCGATCTTCATATTCCTGGAGGGCATGTCGAAGAAGTCGGAGATCACCTCTTTTTAAAGCTTTAACAACATCTCTGTACTATTAAATCAAACCATCAAGTATTAGATTTGTGATGCAAATTTAAAAAAAATTCCAGAGAAATAGATGTCTAAAAGAGACATCTAATGATATGTTGAACAAAAGTCCAGTTATCTATAACCGAAGTATTACGTGCACTCTGGCAATTTATTCGTTTTTTCTGAAATAAGTGCTTAGTCTGGTTATTATTTGTATAACACAAAAGAATTATGTTAGCCCCAGACAATGTCTCATGACCATTGGAAGAATATTTCTGCTTCTCATTCACAAAGCCAAGACAAAGCAAACAAGGTTGGCTCACCTCAATTAGGTTATACTTCTGCAGGAGCCAGTCACTTGGCAGAATACCTATGGAAAGCTTCACAGGTATCAAATATTTTAATATCATCCTGATCAACCAAAGACAAAGAAAGTGAGAAACTTAAATAAATTAAAGATGACGCAGATTGCCAGGCATGAGAACTCAAGACTGGAATCAATAAAATAACAGAAAATTTTGCAATTTGCCTCATTATGAAGATATAACATTGATACCTCCAGATTGGTTTGATTTTGCCACAACCCTATTGTTTAGCATGCATTATTGTGAAATATTGGTTCCAGTTTTCCCTTTACCAGAGAAACAAATTTCTATTTGCCTTTTCCCAAGTTAACAGTCAAATGATACTAGGATTGCAGTACAAGCAGAGATTCATGCTCATGCACTTCTATTTGCAAGTTTAGCATGCAGACAAATGAAGCTGTAATGCAGCATAGCAATGTAATGAATGCTGATGTAGGCATAATTCTGGGAAAAATAACAGAAGATAGCAATAGAGATTTGTTGCAAGCAAGCCTTCTCAAGTCTCCTATGATGCATACATAATTATGCAGTAAGCATGATGAATCAACCTTATATTTGCTTCATTCTGTGGATCACAGTGCATTAAGGCATATGATAGTTTATGATCAGCCTGCCAGGTCAGAAAAATAGATGAATAAAGATGACTATGAAACAACAAGGAGTTCTAAATAATTAATTAAGATGAAATTTTTGAGTACTTACAGCAGGAAAATTTTCATTGAAAACTTCCAAACGGCCAGTATAATACATGTAGGTGACCTGAAACAGATGGGATAACAACCACATTCATCACAGAATTTCAAAAGCAATAATAACAGTCTGACTCTCAAGTTACACTAAAACAAAAAAGGATGGTTTGCCACCACTAATCTACAACTCATACCTTATCTCTTTTAGGGAAATCTTCAAAATCAAAAATTCGAGCAGTTTCAATACTCCTTATCACACTTCGGCAAAGATGAACTGTACCAAGCTGCAAAATAATAAAATATTAGATTTCCTCACTCAAGTTAAGCTTTCTTCTCAAAACATACATATATATATATATATAACGCGCGCACGTAGTATAGAGAAGCACAAAGTCATCATCACCTTGAAATAAATTTTGAACAACTGACAAGTTACATACAGTGCTCCCACACGTTTTGGACCCTTTCCCTGTAAATTTACATTACATTGTCATACTAAATAGTTGTAAGCTGCAAGATATAAACTTTTTCCATAAATAATAAAAAGGGTACAATTTTTTTTTACAAGTAACGGAACTTTGAATCAAAAGACTCAAAATATCGCAATATCAGAATAGATAAAACATACAGCAAGGACACCAAACACTTTCATGAGGAATGAACCAGCTGCTTTAAGTTTTTCTGGTGATTTTCCATTAGAAGCCAACTCTTGATCAGCCTACAAATATGATATAGTGTTACTTAAAATGCATACAGAAGTACATTTGACATTAAAAGAAAAGACATATTAATTACCTTTTCAGCAAGAACCCTAATTTCATAGGCAACAGCATACAATGCATCCAGTGCCCAAGCAGATTCCCAATTTCTAAATTCTTGAATAAAGGCACTACCCAAAAAAAAAAAAAAGTATAATTAAATCAACCAAAATCAAAACAAAGCAATAGTGAATTGATTAAAAAGATAATTACTTTGCAGCTTTTTCAAAAGCAGGATAAGAATCGACCAAATTGCCAAGTCGATAACTTTGAAGAGCCCGAAAAAAGGGAGACGTAATTTCCCCAAACTGCAAGTACTTCTCTGATTGTTTTATCAATCTATTGGCGTCCTGGAAGATGTTAAGCGAATCGGCAAGAGACAGCAGATAAGAGGAGGAGGAGGAGGAGGAACTGGAGGTGATTGAAAGGAGTTGCTTTAGAGAAACTCCGTCTTGGTTCAAAATGGCATCGGAGAATCGGTTAAGATACTCTGTTATTCTTCTGTGCGCTTCTCCCATGCTTAGATACGCCATTTTTGTCAGTTGAGCTCTTTAGTTCCTGCTGCTGCTGATTAAGCTTACTCCAACCGAATCGAACAAAAAAGATGAAGCTTTTTAGCTTTTCTTGAATCGAACTACTTATAAAGAAGCTCTTGCTCTTGCATACTCGCATTAGCGTTGGTCTCCTTGTCCCCCTCCCGTCCTGTGTAATCCGTTTATGATTTTGATTCTTGAAAGTGGGGTTTGCTGCTAATCTGCAATTCTGCATCAAGCCCCAATGTGTTTTGGGCCATTGTTTGGAGCTCAAACATTGGGTGCAAATGCCAAAAGGGTTAGAACACCAGCCCAAATTTCCGTAAGTACTGTATAAAGTTTTTTTTTTTTTTAAAAGACTGTATAAAGGTTCAAGTGCTAAATAAATTAGGTACATATTTTTTTTGAATAAGTTCAACTTTGATTTCTGTGATTTGACTTTTAATAAAATTAGTCCTATAGTTTTTTTTAATATTTAAATATTCTGTGTTACATATTTTTTACATTTTATTACTTTTCTAACAAATTTTGTTTTAAAATGTATGTTTTAA
This sequence comes from Mallotus japonicus, assembly GCA_949634005.1. NCBI lineage: Eukaryota > Viridiplantae > Streptophyta > Magnoliopsida > Malpighiales > Euphorbiaceae > Mallotus > Mallotus japonicus. Next base: position 18,884 of record CATIWK010370521.1, read on the forward strand.
TGTAAAAATAATATGCATTTTGAACAACTAAAATTATATAATAAGTAATTTATCATTCAACTAATTATAGGAAACTCATAAAAATGTAGATGTATTTTTAATTTAATTATGAATAAAAATAAATAATTTTCAAAATAAATTTACAATATTTTTAAAAATAATCAATTGGTTAGATTGATCATAAATCATATATAAAATAAATTTATCACTGAAATTTAATATTATATTAATTTTTTTTACATAAAATAATGATGATATTAGTTAAAATAGTACTAAAATATAAAAAATTTAAAACACATGATACTTAAATGCTAAAAAAATCATTGAACTAATTTTGTCCAAAAGGTAAAACTATAAGGATCCAAACTGTACTTATCTATTTTTTTCTAATGTACTAAAACTCAAGATGCAATTGGGAGTCATTTTGGCCATTAGACCAAGATTCACTAACAATTAGGTGCATACTAGTATTTTGAGGTTTATAAAATTATCTTTATTTGGGAAAAAAACATTTAGTAAATGTGTTCCCTTAATCATAGTTTTGTTTATGTTGGAGTTGGACTAAGAAATTTTTTTTTTTACATAGTATTTTACTCTTTTTATTTAAGGAAAAGTACAGATAAGTACCCTGTGGTTTAAACCCTAATCACTTTTCTGACTTGTGGTTTGAACCCTAACAAAGTGGTACCCTGTGTTTCATTCCGTTAGCAAAAAACCAAAAACCTGCTAACTCCGTTAATAATGTTGACGTGGCGAAGGGTAAAATCGTCTCATCACTTAAAGTCAAAAGCCAATTGTCTTAAACACTCTGCCATGTAAGCATATGTTCAATGTCTTCTTAAACACTCTGCCACCCATCCCTGAAGCACCTATCACCGCCGGCCACACCACTGAGGCTGGAGCACTCCTCGCCGTAGCCAACGCCATCGCTTTACCACAAGCCTTTGCATCATGTGACATCAAAGAGTCAAGCAACTTCAGCGCGACCTCATGTCCATGTTGAAGTCGTCATTGTCGATAGCACCATCATCGGCTCTCATTCGACCCAGCTCACCGGACCTGCTGCCACCTTTGCTCGTGCTATCCGGTTCATTCCCTAGCTTGACAGAGGTGGGTTTCCTGATTCTAGCAGTTATAAGTTAATGGCTATTACTTATTGTAGAATGGGTAGAATTTCAGATGCTGATAGGTAGTTAAAGGACATGATTGACAGAGGCTTTGTGGTTGATAATACTATATGAACTTTGATGATTAGTGCATTTTGTGAGAAGGGGTTTGTGAATAGAGTTTTTTGGTATTTTAAGAAGTTGATAGATATAGGTTTAAATCCAAATTTGATAAATTTTACATCGTGGTTTCATGTCTGATCCATGGCTTATCCAAGTGTAATTGATCTTTCCTTTTTCATTGTTCTATGTCCCCGCAGAAACCAAGGCCAAAAGCTCAAACAACCCGATGGTAATTGCAATGGCCTTAGGTGATCAACTGTTAAAGGCAATTACATTGCTGCTCAAATGATTCTCGTAGCACCACTAAATTTGATGGCAAAATGGTTTGTCCTCCATATTGATACTTTCTGGATACAATTGTCAGGTCAAGAATATCAACTTCACTTTTCATTACAACTTTCCAAATCTACTTCATTCCTTTAGGCTGTAAATGCTTGATAAGGATGTTGCGAGATCCTTGTTCCTGTAACATTGTACAATAAGATCTAGATTGAAAAGGAGCAGAACTCGTTCTGCTTGTAACTTGGATTTTATAGTGAATGAGCCAAAGTTTCTAGTTCATATACTTGTAGCATTCAGCAGATTTAATTTTCCATTGGCTAAATTGCTTGTGGCTTTGTTCATTTGCATCTGATATATTTCATCTCATTTTTTAGAGAAGTGTATTTTGATGCGATAGCTATGTTGGTTTGGAGAAGTTTTCGGACTTGATTGTGAATTGTAGTCCATAGGAACGTGAAATTAGATACAAGAATGCTACTTGTATAGTTGCCTCTGTGTAACATCCTATTCCTTTACTATTTAAATACTCAAAGTCTTTATTTAACATAATATTAATACAACCATATCATAATTAGACAAAGTCAACATATTATTAAAGTACATAAAACATTGTAACATTTTATTTCATATAATACATATGAGTTA
>CATIWK010370537.1:0-13577 GCA_949634005.1 Mallotus japonicus
ATGATTGAGCTTTTAAATGTTTCAAAAATTCTTATGAGCAAAGAATGCTAAGATTACATCATCAATTTTCACAGGATACTTCTTCACTGTTGAGCAAATGTTTGCCGGAGTTTTCTATGGTTTTTACAGAGAAGAAGATGATTTAGGGATTTTTTTTTAATAAGCACGTGTCTTTGTGCTTGCCCGCCAATTTCACCTACTATCCCAATATTATAATTGATTTCTAAATATAATAATGTTAATTTGGTGACTTACTTTCCTGATTTGGGGATTGACAGGCACGCGCCATGTTAGAGGCTCATTTTGGGGTGTTTTAGCCATTTGTGCCAAGTTAGTGTGTAAATAGGCCAGAAAGTTAAAATATGGGTTTTTTGGCCCATGCATCCAAGTATAGGGGGCAAATTGACCCTTAACTCGTTCTAACCACAAACTTTACAATATGGATGGATCGAGGATGTGGTGTAACCGAGCCGAACTGAGCTTAACTTTTAAAAATTTAGGTTCGGTTCGATAAAAAATTAATAAACTTGGGTTGAATTCGAATTTATTAAATTTTTAAAAGTTTGACTTAAATTCGGTTCGGGTTTGTATTTGATGAATTCGAGCCGAGCTTGCGAGCTCGATGAACTCAACATATAACATGTATGATTTCTTATTATATTTAGTAATTTAGTCTTTATTTACTTACTACTAAATTAATATTATATAATATTTACTTCATAATTAAAGTTTTATTTACTTAATACAAATACTAATTTACTTCAAAACTATAAAATTTATCATCAAGTTGAAATTATATTTAATAATATTTATTTAATTAATATTAATGTTTAATAATTTAAATTATATTTATTTAATGGAAATTTTAATATTAATATTAATTTATACAAAAATTATATAATTTGACTTTATGTAGTTTTACGATAATATGATACAAAATAAATTATAATTTATAATTCAAATTATATTTATCTATTATTTTAAATTTGCATTATTCAATATTAATACTTATATATTACTTTAAAATACAAATATTATTTAATTTTTTATTTATCGAACAAATTTATTATTTGCTAAATATTTAATTAGTATTGTATTATATTTACTTATTATAATATTAATGTCAATTTACATGCAAAAAATTATATAATATTATCATGAGTACATAATATTGTCATATATAATATTTTATATTAATTACTACTAATTTAATTAGTATTGTCTTTCCTTAATATAAAATTAGTATTATATAATATTGACTTACTAAATTAAATGGTATTTATTGAATATTAATATTTAAATTAAATTATATCTATTTAATACCACCACCTAATATAACGAGCCTATAAACTAACATGTAAACGAGCCTATAAACGAGCTTGTTCGCGAGCTGGCTCATGAGCTGATGAACAATCCTGTTCACGAGCTTTAACGAGCTGAGCTTAAGGAAGCTCAGGCTTGGCTTGTTTAGTTTACGAGCCTCAAAATGGAATTTGAGCTCGGCTCATTTAGCTTAAGAAACGAATTCGAACAAGTTTTTTTCGAACCGAGCTCCAAACGAATCACGAACCGTTTGGCTCGGTTACACCCCTAATTGAGGGGAATATAAAAGGAAATGAATGGAAGATGAGGGGAATTAGGTTTGTATTATTTAGCTATTAAATATTGATGACATAATATATAATTTCACCCTTAAACTTTACTCAATTATTCTATATCACCTGTCGACTTTCATTTTATTCAATTTCACCTCTTAACTTTTATTTTTCACCTATTTAGCCTACATAACTTCTATTTTTCACCAATTTCACCTCTTAACTTTTATTCTTCACCTATTCAAATTCAGCGCGAGTTAAATACACGCGTCTGTCTAGTGTGCAAGAAGGTTAAATAGGTAAAAAATAGAAGTTAAGAGGTGAAATTGAACAAAATGAAAGTCAAGAGGTGATATAGAATAATTGAGTAAAGTTCAGGGGTGAAATTGTATATTTGGCCAATATTAATAGAGGGGGAAGGGAAATAAAGGGGAATTATTCCTTTTTTTTTTTTTTGTAGAAGTTGAGAAATTGATTACATTCAAAATTGAGGTGTAAAACATTTCAACTCCAAAACACATTGTAATTTAAAGTTTTATTTTCTTTTTAAATATTTCTCATCCTTTTCCCTTTATTAATCAATTTTAAATTACCAAAGACAACAATATCTATAGTTTATATTCCCTCTCATTCCCCTCCCTTCCCTTCCTTTTAAAAAACCATATCTTCCCTTCCCTCTACAGTTGTCATGCATAGTGTTAAAAATCCATACAACGGGGGATATAACCAATGGATACAAGTTATCATTTTCCCACCACCCAACCCCCACCCCCCCCCCCCCCCCCCCCTTCTAATGTTTGGCCAAACTAACTAGTTCGTCCCAAATCGCCCCTTAAATTTAACTTCGTTAACTATTTCTCCCTTCCGGTTAAAAATAGACGTTAATTAGCTAAAAAAGACCTACTTACCCTTAGTATATTATTAAATTTATGTATATGCCACTGTACATAAACTACTCTTTTACTTTTTAATCTCATTTTCTTTTTTATCTTTATTTTTTATGTTATCAATAATTAAATAAAGATGAAGTGTAATTTATTTAATATGGTTAGTATAAATTAATTAGTTAATATAAATATGTAAGTTAATATAAATATGTTAATATATATTCTGTAAAATAGAAAGTTGTGTAGCTTCTCTTACTAGTACTTTAATGCCCTCATCCACTAGTACTTGCTTGCTCTTCTTCATCAGATAAGGCTCCTCTGCTTATTACAATCTTCACTAAAAAAAACCAGTGTCGAACATGACTTCTCGTCATTGATTCCTCTTCCAACCTTAATTTCCCAAATTCATCAATACTCATTTTTCTTCCTCAAATACTTGCAGCTCCTATAAATCTCCATTTGCTTATATGTATTGCTTCTTATATATTGTTTACATATGGGATTTTCAGGCACCTTCAATGTTTATAATAAATCCAACTCAGTGTCCTCCTTCTAAAAGGATGTTAGGTACTCCTGTTGTTCATCAAAGTTCCTCCTCCCTCTGCTATTTAATTTGTCATGTTTCTTCAATATCGTCGCATTCATTTAGTACAAATCTTAGCTCAATTTTTTTGGCATTTTCAAAGCAGAGATTCGTGGTGAGGGCTAAATCAAAAGAGTCTGATGTTGGTGGTGAAGTAGCTACAAAAAGTGAGGTTATTGATGAGGAAGGAGAACATGAAGATGCAGTTGATGAAGTGAGTGTTGAAGAAAAGCCAAAAGAACCAAGAAAGCCCATAATCAGCTATGGTGGTGCTGGATTTCTTACAAGGGCGTATGTGTGATGGTCGATGACATAGCTGGGTGTGAAAAAAGATGATATGGGTGAAAGGAAGATGAAGTTTTAAAGAGCTTAATGATATTTTTTCTCTTAAAAATTTACAATTTAGTCATCAAATTATCATGTGTATGCTGATCAATCCAAATTCTTAATCAATTAATGGTAATTTCAGAATTTTATATAGTTATTGACATTTTGACCATTATTTATGATTTTGACTGACAAAATATTCCTAAATATTTTAATAGAATGAGAAAAGAAATCAAATTTGAGGGGGTATTTAATTTACTTTTGAAAATGGAGGGACGAACTAGTTATTTTGGCAAACCCTCAGGGGGGTTATAGTAAATTTTTCGCTATATATATATATATATATATATATATAAGCTAAATAAGATAGCACATCAAAGCTAGCAGCTAGCGTGACATGATTTAATTTGTTGATAAATTGAATCTATTATGATATTCTCATGAAAAATATACTCATTCATGATATTTTCAAAAAAAGGCCATATTTTTAAGTTTAATTGCAATATTTTATGAAAAGGTCACGATATTTTGAAATTAAATCATATGATATTTTGAAGATGAATGTGTATTTTCAGAAAAAAGATATAAATACAAAGAGTAATTATTATTACGAGAACAAGCCTTAACAATAAAAAGAATATGAAAAACATAAAAAGGTGGAGATAAATTGATGGAAAAGAACAAAAAGATGGATTGAAATGGAAGAAAAATTGGTATGATCAATAAATATCAGCCTAAGTGGGTCCATTTCCATTTTACTTTAGTTGAGACTTTATCAATTAGTAGTAGTAGTAATATGCTTACAAATAATAATTATGTATAGGTCTTTTTTTTGAAATTATAAAAATTAATTAAAAATTTGCCAACATTTTTAAATTAAGAAGTAACTAATTTTAGTTTGTATGGAAGTTAAAATAAATTTAGTTATTCAGGAATAGCTTATAATTAAAATAAATGCTTTTTCTAAGAAAAAAAAAGAGGAGTACATGTGTTGAGTACATTTGATAAAATTTTCAATGGGAAGATGATTTGTTATATCCTCAACTTTTGATGTTTGTAATTTTTACATATATTTTGAGTTAATTTTTAATGAATTTTGAATAATTAATTAGTTTAGTTTGGGTAGAATTTAGGTTTAATTAGGAAATATTTTAGTTATAGTATTCTAATTAGGATCTTATTGTTTTTAGCATAATTTAAGTCTAATTAAGAGTTCTTATTTGATATTAATTAAGTCTTCCCTTTTTGTAGTCAAGCCTAAAAAGGAATTCCATAAAGATTAAGGAATAAGATGGCATGGCTTTAACACGGGTGTGCTTTTGACCGTGTTTTATATTGGAAGAGGAAGTTGAGCAGCATGACTTAAGACACGACTGTGTTCGAGGCCGTGTCTACTTCTGGACTCTGAATATCAAGTGCATGGGATCCACACGTGCATGTTTGAACTCGTGCTTGCTTCTGCCTACCTGAAAAGAATCTTTAAAGCTATAACACTGTGGCAACATGGGTGTGCAGCTAATCGTGTCATCATCTGGAATCCTGGCTCGAGTGATAGCACGACCATGCTAAAAGTGTGCCAGAAAGACATATTTTGGCACAGGCATAGACATGGCATACATCGAGTTTTTAATGTCTCCAAAAAGGTCCGATGATGAAAATAATAACAAGAGTCTGTTCAATTCATACTGTCTCTAAACCGTGCGAAAGCCTGAAAATAGTCAAAAATCCTAAAACGGACTACGAGGATGACAAGTTAGACTTCAAATCATTAAGTCGAATCTCAATCGTATGAAATACGAACTTCTAGAAAGGTAAGTTACGCGCTTCAAACAAACATGCAGCTTATCAGATCGATGTTTGTCTTGTAAGATCGAGGTATAATTTTATGAAAACAGAAGCCAATTTTGACAAAATGGACATCACAAACGTGTCGAGAAGGTCTGAGAACCTCGAAAACCACCCCAGCCTTACCGAAATTGCCCTGGGAGTGCTGAAAAAACGTCTGAATGCGTCGTCACACCTGGGAGAGCTCATGACATGGGCCTTGAATGTGTGGCCCATGCTCTATGGGCATGGCACGTGCCCTTGGTATGTGGTACTCGCCCCTGGAGCATGCTCCATGCGCCTGGCACGTTGGGCGTGCCACGCATGCCCGGTGCGCAAAACACACTTTTTGCCCATATATAGGCCTCTAAACACCCATTTTTTGGGGAGAATGAAAATATACTAAAATTCTGCCAATTTGAAGACTCTGAAAACCCCATTTCGCACATTTTTAGCATGTTTTACTCGTTCTTCTAGGATTTTTTGACAGATTTTAACCAAACTAAGCCTCATTTCATTTCTACCAAAGCACACTTTAAAGGTATACTAATTAACATTCTACACGTCATTTTAAACCTCTGGATGAGGACAACTTGATCTTTACATGAAGCGAAATCTTCTACAAACACAAAGCAAGCTCAATCGAGTCTGAGGACCAAATAATTATTTTTACACGTTTACTTTCATATTGCATTTTATTTTACCGTCGCCAGCAGTTAAGAAATTATTATGATTGTGTGGTGAGACTTGCAATCTGCATGTTGATTGAATAATCTCTGCTTTACTCTATTTATAATAAACTGTCATTTTGCATCTCTAGCTCAAAAAAGTGAAAATCATAAAAGAATTAATTTTACACCAGATCTGCATCATTTTCATTATAAAAATCATATTCTTATAATAAAGTTTGCACTTTTATCACAATCTTGCATTTTACGAATAAAAAATATCATTCTTTGCATCAAGCTTGTATCTTTATTCTCAAAAATACAAAATTTATCATTTCTGCATCACTTTTGCATCTTTTGTATATTTTGTGCATTTCCTTGATAAAAATCATGTTAAAACAATCATTTTCATACTATTTATGCAGCTTATATGAAAAATCATCATTTTTCACATAAAGTTTGCATTTTGCATCCAATGAGCAATAAAAAACACCATTCTAATCAAAATCATCTTCATCGCATCAAAATTGCATCCCTTCATTAGAACTGCACCTTCACATAAAAATAGGTATTTTCCTTCACTTTGCATTAAAGTGCATCCAATAAAGTGAAAATTCACATCCTCCAGCTAGAGCCTCCATTTCGAGGTCCGATGATGTAACCATGCATCTTTTATCATCTCTTCACTATTTAGTAATATTTTTGTCATTATTAGCATCTATTCTATTCAATAATCATCATAACATTTGTAAATGCATTCAATTAAGCGCCTCTATATGCTTTCCCAATTGAATGAACATTCCTTGTTTATTTGCTGTCCCAGTGGACAAGTGGATGGAGTCGCACATAGTTGTGCTAACTTCTATTTTGCAGGCATATTTTAGATTAGGACTAGATTTACATTTCCACATTTTTTTCTCTTTAGAATGTATTTTACTAGAAAATCCTTGTAAATAAGTGTAATTAATTTCTTTACTTTCCATTATCGTCATGAGCTTGTGTGAATGTGCACATATAAACTGTCATACTGAAACTAAGGTGATTCGATAGCCCTGTATTAAGTATCGTATAATGAGAAATAGCCAAAAAGTATATGCGATCTTTCGAACTCAAAATCTCTGCTGGGGACGATACTCGTTAAGTCACCCGATGCCGTCCCTTATATCTTTTCCAAATTTTCTAAAAATCGGGTGGCAACTCCATAAGCACAAAAGTGTCTCGCATCCCCTCGAGACTGATCATTTCTCCCTGTCCCATAAACATAATAGATGTCCTTTTGGTAAAGTTGTCAATGCCTCAAAATACTTAAAATATGACAAAAATCCCTCGGTCGCTCACACCGTGTTTAGGCAATGTCAGACAAAAGAAAATTTTCACTTCTTGAAAGGGACTTAGGAAATTTAGGGCAATTATGTCTCCTATCAAACTTTCTTATACAAAGGGAAATTAAGAAGGTTTATAGGATTCATTCAATAATCTTGGAAGCCAAGAACAAGAGAAAAATAAAGATCGAAGGAGATTCGCATAAGAATTCAAAGAGTTTTATCTATATTTTCTTCTTCATCTTTTATTCTTTAATAATGTTTATATTCTTTACAATAATTATGCATGGCTAAGTTTCTTTTAGGGTTTAGGTTAGGAGTAGCTATTTTAAGATGAGATTGAACACAAGTTTTTATACTTAATTTGATTTGCAGTTAATTTTATAAGTTGTTCTTAATTTATGCTTTCATTCATGGCCATCTTGTTTGCATGTTTATGGATATGTTAGCCAACGAGAGTTAGGATAATTTATTAGCTTCAGACTCATAGGACTTAGACCACTCGACCACAAGAGTAAGTGAGCTCTTCGGGGGTACAATAATTGTTAAAGAAATTAATGAGTTTTGATTAACTTCTTAATCACGAGAATAGATTAAACTTTAATTTTAACATGCTTAATTGAACTCGAGAGAGTCTTTAAGTATTTTAGAACAATTACCCTTAACTGAGATCAATATTTTTTTATTTGTTAATGTGTTAATGATTAGATTGGAATAATGAAACTACACCTAGACTCCAAGCTTTAATTAATCGGTTTTCTTCTAGTTTAAATTGCTTTAATTCGTATCTTATTTGCTAAAATTACTTTTATTTGATTTACTAGTTAAGATTATAAGTAGAAATATTAGTAGCCAATATATAATCCTCGAGGGAACGATAACTCTTTGTACTGCAATTCACGATCCGTGCACTTGCGGGTTTTGAACACAACAACTTTAGACCAATTATCAATTTTATCCTACTTTAAAAGTCATTTCAATTTGCTCCTTCAACTTTATAAATTGTGTCAATCCTATCCAAGTTTTATTTGAAGGATCTAATTGTATTCTTAAAAATTACTTTTAGATCCCTATAAAATAAAATTTGACAGTTATTCAATTTTTTTCTTCTTTTTTAAGAAAAATAAAATTTAAAAAATATATTCAATTTTCAATTTTACCATTTTTAAAATTAATTTTAAAATTTTTGCATGAAATTTTAACTTTTTATTTATCAATTAAAAATAAAAGAAAAAAGTGATAACTTGTGAATCTATTTATTATATATAGACTAATATTAATAAAAATAAAAATAAATAAAGTAAGAACTTTTAATAATAATAATAATAATAATAATAATATTTTTTTAATTTTTTCATATTTTTCAGAGAAACCATTTTTTATATTCTTGACTAATATTTTTAGTATCTCAAAATTCTCTCTTTTTATTTAATACTTTTTTTTGTTTGACATCTATTTGAAAAAATTCTAAATAATGTGGTTGAAAGTTGAGAAGTAAATTTTAAAATAGTTAAAACTTAAAGATTTTTAGTGAAAAATTAAACATTAATGAAAATATTTACAAATTAGTTTTTAAATTTATGTCAAGAGTGACAAAATTAGAATTTAAAAAAAAATTCTTACATTTTATTTTTTTCTTATAGGGTAAAGAGGATAAAAAATTTAATAAGTGTCAAATTTATTTTATAAGGATCTAAAAATAATTTTTAAAGATACAATTAGGTCCTTCAAATAAAATTGGATAGAATTGACACAATTCATAAAATTGAATGAGCAAACTGAAATGAATTTCAAAGTAAGATTCAATTGATAATTGACTTAAGGGTCATTACATTATTCTACCATGAACTTTAGTCATTTTCACCAATCTATCATACTTTTAAAATTGTGGTGAATTGATATATGAACTTTTCGATTTGTTGCAAATCTATCCATGGTCAAAATAGCGTGTGCCTATGCTGACTTGGCATGGTGACATGACATACATGGGTAAATTATTTGCTGATGTGGAAATTAGAAGAAGAAATTGATAATTTTTCTATCCTTAACTTTCATCTTATTTGCAAATATATCATTACCTTTCATCTTCTTTACAGTTCTATCAACTTCAATAATTATTTCAATTTAATCTAATTTTAAATTATATTTAGGGATTTGATATTTTTTATATATATGATCATGTGCATATTTTTATAAAAAAATTATTCAAATGTTCATAAAAGTACATTTAAATTTTTTTTTGGAATTTTTTTACTTCATTGTGATTTCAACTTATTAAAATAATAAATAAAATCAAGTGATTGTGATTGTAATGAAATTTAATAGGATAACTATAACTGAACTATATATATATATATATATACATTAATTTGGGTTAGAAAAGATTTTGATACCAAAAAAGTAATTAATTAAAATTTTAAAATTTACATAATAGAAATAATAAAAAAATTAATATTAATTTTTTTATTATGTAAATTTTAAAATTTTAATTAATTATTGTTTAGGTATCAAAATCTTTTCTAATCCAAATTAGTGTATCTTTTTTTTTTTAGTTCAATTATAGTTGTTATATTAAATTTCATCACAATCACTTGATTTTATTTATTATTTTAATAAGTTGAAATCACAATCAAGTAAAAAAAAATCCAACAAAAATTTTAAATGTATTTTTTTGAATATTTGAATAAAAGTTTTTATAAAAATATCCACATGATCATATATACCATACAAAAATATTAGATCTCTAAATATAATTTAAAAATAGATAAAATTGAAATAATTAGTGAAGTTGATAGAACTGCAAAAAAGATGAAAGTTAAGGTTAGAAAAATTATCAATTTCTTCTGCCAATTTCCACATCAGCAAATAATTTACACATGTATGTCATGTCAGCATGGACACGCTATTTTGACTGTGGATAGATTTTCAATAAATCAAAAAGTTCATATACCAATTTGCCACAATTTCAAAAATAGGATAAATTGGTGAAAATGACTAAAATTTATGGTAGAATATAGTAATAACCCTTGACTTAAAGCTGAGGATAGAACTGATGGTTTTTCCTTTTTCAATTAGTCATAGCTAATGGTTATATTTAGTGTTGTGGTGAATTAGATGCCCACAACATATGCATACAAAATATGTAGTGGTGTTTTTTGGTACTTGGAGAAATGACATGTTGTTTTTGTCTTCTTTCATAAATTTTTGTCACTTATTTATATTTTTATTTGTTGATAAATGTTTGCATAGGTGTCTAGACCAAAAAAAATAGAGAAATTAACTATAACAAATTCACTTAAAAAAAATTTAGATGATCTAACGTAAAAACTTTTAAATTTTACTAAAATTTCTAAATTATTGTTCCCTCTTAAAAATTGAAAATTAAATATATTTATTGAAAAATAGTCAATGTTAAAAAAAAATCTCAATGAATAACAAGTATCAAATAAAACTTTTATTAATACTCAATGGTACAACTACAAAAAAAAAATCTCAATGATATAAGTTATTTAAACTTTGCAAATTATTTAAACGTTACTAAAATTTCTAAATTATTGTTCCCCCTTAAAAATTGAAAATTAAATATATTTATTGAAAAATAGCCAATGTCAAAAAAAAAACTTAATGATACAAATTATTTAAACTTTACAATAAATAGAATTGAAAAATAGAAAATAATAAGTGGTTGATTTTTTTCCATATTCATAAAAAATAATTTCTAATATAGATCTCTCATTATTTACATAAAACCATTTCTATAGCATATTTAATTTTCATTGAATTATTTTTTATATTTAATAATATATACATCTATATCAATCTTTTTTTGATATTTCAAACTTTATATATAATTCTATTGTATAATTTTTTTATTGGTCATATCCAAAATGAGATCCAAACTAAACAAAATAATTAAGAAAAATTTATATTAGAAAATAACTATATTTTGTAGATAATTAAATTAATTACATGAAATAAATATAGCTCTAAAAGTAGAATAGGCATAAAAAATAACGTTATGGCATGATTTATCTATGAATAAGTATAAAAAAACCATGTAAAAAATGTTATTTATAAATAATGTTTCCTTTCAAAAAAATAAAATCAAAATAATTTTAATAAATGTTATTCAATGATCATTTAAATATAAAAAAACAACTTATTCAACTAAATATCATATTACTCATAAAAATATATATATGTATAAAACAAGTATGTCAACGCTAGTAGCTGGAGTAACATAATTTTGATTCGTTGATAAATTGAATTTATCGTGATATTCTCATGAAAAATATTCATTCATGATATTTTAAAAAGAAGATGATATTTTGAAGTTTAATTGCAATATTTTATGAAAATTTGCGATAATTTAAAATTAAAATACTATATATATATAACGATATTTTGAAGACGAATGTGTATTTTTAGGAAAAAGATACAAAGAGTAATTACTATTATTACAAGAACAAGTTTTAACAACAAGAAGAATATGAAGAAACATAAAAGGTAGAGATAAATTGATGGAAAAGAACAAAAAGAGGGATTGAAATAGAATAAAATTTGGTCTAATCAATAAATATCAGGCTAAGTTTGTCCATTTCCACTTTACTTTAGTTGAGACTTTATTAAGTAGTGATAGTTGTTGTTGTAATAATAATAATAATAATATGCTTAAAAATAATAATTATGTATAGATCTTTTTCAATTAAAATTTGCCAACATTTTTAAATTAAGAATTAATTAATTTTAGTTTGTATGGAAGTTAAAATAAATTTAATTGTTTTTTAATAACTTATAATTAAAATAAATGTTTTTTTAAGAAAAAAAAAAGGAGTAATGTGATGAGTACAATTGATAAAATTTTCAATTGGTCATAACTGTCACGACCCGAACCTATAGGTCCGTGACCGGCACTAGGGAATGGAAATACTTAAAGTACCCGAAACCCATAGTAAGCCTTAAAAATTTTTCGCAAATCAAAACATTTAAAACATCATACTTAAAATCACAATGCATAAATATCTCATCAATATAACATAAACACTCAGATGCAAAACATAATATTCCATTTTCATAAATAAAAGTATTCTTCGAATACAATAATATAATATCTCATATCTGAATAAAATCATAATACAATAATTCCAGTTTAAATAAACGACTACTGCGGTATCTAGAATTTATTTATACAATGCATAATCTAATCTAACATACATAATGCAACCGGAGACGAATAAATACGGCGCAATGTAGAAGTACTGGCAAGCTGACTGTGAGGTCCTGAAAAAAAAAATGTTGACGGGAATCAGACCTCACCGAGTAAATCAACTTTATGAAATGCATGCTGGTTTTAAAAGATTTATTAAAAACATTTTCTAAAACATTTAAAGTAAAATAAGTATTATTTTTGAGAAATTCTTTAATCAATTAAATAAGGAAAACCTTTAATAAAACTATATAGTGAAATTCTTTTAATGAAAACTTGGTAGAACCCCTAAACCATTAATTTCTAGTAGTCTTTCTACTCTCTTAATCCAAAGACTGCCGTCCCTAGAGCACAGCATCAACCGAGTTACCAGCTCCAGTAGTATTAACCTTAACTAATAGCCCGAGAGCACAGCATCAACCGAGCTTAATCATCTTTCATCTTTTTTTTTATCACTCACTCTCAATCCTACCGGTGCGCACACGGTCCTGATGAAACCCATCAGGTAGCCCGTTCTACCGTTATTTATTTAAAAATAATAAAATATATCTAAAGCAAGAAAGATTACAGTAAATAAAATAAAGTGAATTAAAATAACAATTAAATAATTAAATAAAAATCCAATGTTTGCATGCTCTACCAATCTCGAAAACATAAATAATACATAAATAAAAACTTAACTAATTTATAAATTATAATTTAATAATTGAATGACTCATCTCATGGTAAATAAATAAATCAATAAGTACTTCAATAAATGATTAAATAATTAAATGCTTATGCTGTGTGAAAGTACATGCATAATTGAAATTTATGATTGATTCAAATATCATGCCTAAATTTGAGAAAAATAAATATTTATACATACTACTCCTAGCACACATTCCATAAAGTTAACTCACAGGTGGAATGCGCTCCTCTGCTTTGACCTGACTGCCCCTGCTGCAAAGGTCGAGGCCCTGGAGTAGCTAAAGAAATATGAAGAGGAATAACATAATTAAAACCCTAATCTTAGACACGAGGAATTCTAAGAAACGACTCACGACAAGCAGTACTGATGTCACGTTTTACGAGAAATCTACCGAGAATTTGGCAGAGTCTCCTCTGTAAAACGGACATCTCTCTACCGAAGTAGAGCCAGTCCTGCAATTAAACAACACTCCTA
>CATIWK010370548.1:0-14555 GCA_949634005.1 Mallotus japonicus
GAGTTGATTCCTCTTAATTAGTTCTTGAGAGGTTTTGTTACAATTTACTTTTTGTTTATTTCTGGTTTATTTTATGTATATTATCTATATATTATGGTTTATTTCTATTGTGTTTTCAGTTTATTTGTTGTTTATTTGAAACGAAGGTTTGTAATCCTTAATCCCTTCCTCATTTATTCGGAATGTATGGTTGTAAATTATGATTTTTGATGATTGTTAAGACTTAAGTGCATGAAATGAGATTAATGTGCAAACTTGGAACTTAAGTGTAAAACTTGACAATTGTTTGAAGGCCATCAATTTTTGCATGTTAATAAGGAAATAATCGAATAATTAAGGGTAATAAATCACGAAACATAGACGGAGGCCGATCGCAAGGTCGGGTGGACATTCAAACGTCCATACCCAGTTTCGAACTCGTTCTCTGATGACAGCTTCTGGGAACCTCCGTGGAATCCAGTTGCCGTACAAGTGTATCCCGGCTTTTATCCGGGTGGCGACTCCATCTCCGATTAGGCTTTGACCTATTTTGTATTTCTTAGTGGGCCTTGAGCCCGTACAGTGCCGTGGTCGCCAACACTTGGGTGCGTGCTAGACCCTGCCGCCTATAGTGGCGACTCCACTAGGGATAGAGAAACTAATTCCAATGTTTATGATTTATCATCTTTGATTATTCCTTAATTTCCTTTGCATTCCTGTTGCATTCACTACACGTCTTGCACACAATGAGCACTTCAGTCATTATTAAGCTGGTAATAGTCCATACTTCACTACCTGTGTTTCACTCAAACCTGGTGGTGGAATATCGCCTATTACCACTCACAACACGTACAATCCACGTTGCTCGAACCTTTGAGTGGGGAGACATATATAGATGTATATAGTTGTGGGAGCCGAAGCCTACTACTCGAGATTCAAGGTCATGTAGTGACTTAGCAATTTCCATTAGGAATGTTCCCGAATGCATGTGTTTTATGCCCTTTGATGAACTCTCAAAATAAGACTTGAGCCTGTTTGCAAACAAACCTTGTCAAAATGGGCCTTTTATGCCTACTCCTAGCCCGTTCTTAGTGGACATTGCCAAAATGGGCCTCTCATGCCCATTTTTGGCCCACAATAGATAGGATCTTGACAAAGTGGGCCTTGGTGTCACCCTTGGCCCGTTTAAGGTGGACTTGAGATTTATTTAAAGGATTCATTACTTGTTTGAACCATTTTGAGGGTTTTTTGCATACGTCGGTTTTGTTATCCCCTGTTGATAATTAAAACCCGAGTCAACAATCCTAGGATAAGAAACTCGCCACTAAATATGTGTGAGGGAGGAATAAGGGTAGAGATAATTCATTCTGAAGTTTTGTGCTTTGCTCTCTGTTATATGTAAATTAGATGTTTTTTTATTTCTTTCTTATTTTCAGTGATGAGACAAACCTGCATATCATGCATACACATCATGCATGATTCTAACCCGTGGTTTTATAGTTATAGATCCTACAAGCTCGTCCAGTTGGGTCCGCTCTGATTCTGGTAGACTTATCAGAAACTCAGAAACAAAAATGGCAGGCAATTTTGATCTGGAAGCGTTTAGAGCACAGTTGAAAGAAGAGATGAAAGCTGAGACCCAATCCATGATGAAAGAAATGATGGGGGAGATGACCAAACTGATCCGAGAATAACTACCGACACAACCATCCGCTCCAATTGATTTGGATACTGAAATCCCAATAAGAGAGAGAAAAGAGGATAGTGTGACAATGCTTGCTGATTCGATAGGTCGGAAGAGTGGGAAACAGACAGAAGATGTGGAACAGCCCGATTGGGCTAAGGATCTGACAAAGGCCGTGACCCAGTTGCAAATAATGATGAAGGAGAAAGACATGGCCCCTCCGATGGATTATACCAATCTGACCCTGGGTGAGGAGGATGATCCCCTACCCTAGAAATTCAAATTCTCGAACATGAAGAAGTACGCAGGACCTGATGACCCACATCTGCACTTGAAACAATATGCGACATACATGAAAGCCACTGGTTTGTCTAGGGTTCAGATTGTCAAGCAATTTCCTATGTCACTATAAGGTGCACCAATCCGGTGGTACTATGCTCTGAATGCACATGTCCAATCTGATTGGAATGAGTTATGCGCTGCGTTCGTAAAGCGATATGGCCTCAATGTCCAACTGGAAGTGTCATTAAGAGATTTGCAGAACCCTAAACAAAAATTCAACGAGTCTTTCATTGACTACCTGACCCGTTGGAGGGAGAAGCTAGGTCAAATAAGACATAGGCCTGCTGAGGTGGATCAGTTGATAATAGCTATGAAAGGTTGCATTCTGACACTGTCTAAAAAGCTAGGAGATCTGGGAATCCACAACTTTGAAGAGCTATACAGATTTGGGGTCTAAAAGGAGTCAGACTTAGCTCAAGAGAGAAGATTCTTCAGGGAAGAACTAGGCACAAAGGAGGAGCTGGTTCGAGCAGCAACGTACAAATCGATGTTATTAGGCCACAACCAAGCAGCAGTGTGCAAATTAACGCCGTAAGGCAGCCCCGAAGGTCCTCAAATTTAGGGCGGCCTCTTTTTAAGGTTCTTGAGAAGCTAATCGAGAAGAACCTGCTGCGGCCTTTACCCTTACAATAACCCGCACCGAATGCCAATCCAAAACTTTTCTGCAAATTCCACCAGACCGTTGGACATGAAATTGACAACTATGCCCGGTTGAGGCATGAGATTCAAGAGTTGATCGATGCAGGGAAGATTACCGACCCAGAAAGTCGAAAGCCTAATACACAGAACAATCCCTTACCAAATTACCGAGCCGCCCCACCTCTAAATGCACCCATCCTCATGATCAGTACCAGTTTGATGAAGGAACAAGTGTTTAATTCCTTTGTTGACACCACTCCTGAAACACCTAAACCCAAACCAAAAGACTTAAGCCAGAGAGAGCAACCTATAGAGCTTCCAGTGCGTGTTTTAGATATTTGGAGCTCTGATGATGAGAATGAGGGGTAGGTTAATCTGTGGGAAGACAACGAGAATAAAGTGAGTCAACCGGTGGGGAAAGTTGAAGAAAAGGAAGAAGGAAACGAACCCGTTAAATCAGAATAAGAAGAGGCGGAAAGCTCAGAAGGAAAAGTAAAGAAAGAAGAGATAATCGCTAGTGTCTGGGAGCTGCTTATGCATTCCAGAGACCACAGGAAGCACTAGTCCTGGCTCTAGATCAAAGGAGGATCTCTATGGGGTGCACACTTGAACAGATGATCGGCTCATTGACGGAAACTCCCCAAGGAACCATCATGTTTTATGATAATGATTTACCTTTAGAAGGAAAGGATCACCACAAGGCTTTATTTATCAAAGCTGAGGTGAAGGGGAAGATGACCTGCTGTGTAATGATGGATAATGGTTCTGCCATCAATGTATGCCCACTAAAGATCTTACCAAAATTAGGGTTGACTATAGCCGATTTGAGACCTTCCGAAGTGGTTATAAAAGCTTATGATGATACGAGGAGGAATGTGGAAGGGACATTCAGAACGTTGGTCAAGATGGGGCCCATTGAGGCTTGGGTTGATTTACACATGATCGATATTCTTGTGACCGTTGCCATTCTACTGGGAAGGCCCTGGTTCCATCCTCTAGGTGGTGTGCCATCCACTATTCACCAGAAGATCAAGTTTCCGAATGAGGATAAAGTTGTCACCATATCAGCGGAAACTGAGGCTGCTATAGCTGCCCTGAAGTTAGCACCTAAAGAGATCCCCATAAGTCCTAGCTTTGAGGTCTGTATGATCTATAATAAGGCTGAGAGAAGCGAAAAGGTTGTGGGAATGATGTGAAATATGGATTTCCTTCCTGGTTTGGGATTGGGGAGGAACCAGCAGGGTGTACCTAGACACGTGGAGCATGAAACACTGATCCTACAGCACGGAATAAGGTATGAGGGAGGTGATGACCCCGAGGAGGAACTTGACATTTGGGACCAACTCGAGAAGGAGGAAGCCGAGTATGAGAGAAAGGCCCTGCGAGAGACTTTTGTGAAGGAGGGCACCATTTATCCTTACAACGAGGCTCCGAACCTATTCTGATGGCCAGAGAGATGATTCTGAGGTTTGAGATCTTTACTGAATACAGGAATGGGGCACAGAAGGCTGACACTGTAAATGTCCCCTTGGAAGAATTGATAGTGGCTGAAGAGGAGCCTGAAAAGGACATTGCAGGTCCGGAAGCAAAAGACACCGATGGTCCGAACAAGGAGATGGATCTCGAGACCTATGTTCTAAATTCCATTATAGATCTTTTTTATGATGATGATTTCGATGTTTCTCTTGCTTCTTTGTTTGAAACTGATGACTTGTTTTTCTCTAAGATGAATGCAATGAAGTCTAACTTTGCTTATTTATGCGATGTGTTTCCTAATGGTTATTCTGTTTGTGATGATCATTTTCATGCATATGTTTGACATTAATTCCACAAAAACTGAATCATTTAATCTGGGCACAAATGATAACCCTAAAAATATATTGCTTACTTCTGATTTAACTTATCATGAGAAGGAAAAAATGAAAGAAACTTTAAGAAGAAGATAGGAAGTATTCGCTTGGGGTTACGAGGATATGCCAGGCATCGATAGGAAAATCACAGAACACCGAATCCCTACGTATCCTCACATATCACCGATAAAACAGAAGAAAAGAAGGTTAAGACCTGAATGGGCTCTTCTAGTCAAAGAAGAAGTAGAAAAGCAGTTGAAGGCAAAGTTCCTGGAGGTAGTAGAGGACACTCACTGGTTGGCAAACATAGTCCCAATTCCTAAGAAGGACGAAAGGGTCAGAATGTGCGAGGACTATAGAGACTTGAACAAAGCCTGTCCGAAAGATGACTTTCCACTACCATACATCGACACCCTTATCGATAGTGCAGCTTCCAGCGCAATGTACTCCTTCATGGATGGCTTTTCAGGGTACAATCAGATCATGATGGCAGTAATCGACAAACTGAAGACATTATTTACCACTGAGTGGGGCATCTACTGCTACACAGTCATGCCATTCGGGTTGAAGAATGCGGGGGCCACTTATCAGAGGATGGCCACTACCTTATTGCACGACATGATCCATAAGGAAATAGAAGTATACGTCGATGACATGATGGTAAAGTCTGTGACTAGAGAAGGTCATTTTGAAGCTCTAGACAAGTTTCTAGCAAGGGCTGAGAAGTACAATCTCAGATTAAACCCAAAGAAGTGTATCTTCGGGGTAACATCTGGAAAATTACTGGGGTATATTGTCAGCCAGAAAG
Organism: Mallotus japonicus; assembly: GCA_949634005.1. NCBI lineage: Eukaryota > Viridiplantae > Streptophyta > Magnoliopsida > Malpighiales > Euphorbiaceae > Mallotus > Mallotus japonicus. The sequence continues at coordinate 5,303 of CATIWK010370548.1, forward strand.
GAATAGAAATTGATCCAGATAAAGTTAAAGCAATCTGCGAAATGCCTATGCCCAAGATGAAAAAGGAAGTCAGGGGATTTATCGAGCGACTGCAGTACATTAGCAGGTTCATAGCTATATTGACTGCGATTTACGAGCCGATCTTCAAACTTCTAAGGAAGAATCAGCCAATAATTTGGGATAACAAATGTCAACAAGCTTTTGAAGCTATTAAGGATTATCTGATGAACCCACAGATCTTGCAACCGCCAAGACCTGGTAAACCTTTGATCCTCTACCTGGCAATTGAGAAAGAAGCGATCGGGGCTATGTTAGGGCAGAAAAGAGAGGGGAAAGTTAAAAATGCAGTGTACTACTTGAGTAAGAAGCTTCTGCAGTATGAGCCCAACTACAATTTGGTAGAGAAGACGTGTTTAGCTGTGATTTGGGCAACGAAGAAGCTTCGTCATTATTTCCAATCTTATAGCATGCAAGCAGTTTCTAAACATGACCCCCTGAGGTATCTTTAACATACACCTTCGCTTACAGGAAAGTTAGCCGGGTGGTTGGTTCTACTCACTGAGTTTGACATAGATTACGTGGTAAAGAAAGTGGTGAAAGGGAGAGCAGTAGCGGATTTTCTAACACAGAACCCGAAAACCGACGAACAGGAGCGGGAGTTAGAGTTTCTCGATGAACATTTAATGGTAATAGAAGCGCAAGGATGGAAAATGTACTTCAACGGAGCAGTCAACAGTCGAGGAGCAGGTATAATTGTAATCCTAGTCATGCCAGAAGGAGAGATTATCCCAATGGCGAAGAGGCTCGAATTCGACGTAACGAACAATCAAGCTGAATATGAGGCCTGCATCTTTGGTATGGAGGCGTTGCGCAGTGTGGGGGCAGAAGATGTCACGATATACGGTGATTCCATGCTGGTTGTGAAACAGGCTTCTAAAGAATGGGAAGTAAAAGAAGACAGACTATGCCTGTACTGTTTCATTGTCTTTCACTCGGTGCAAATTTGTTCATCTCCCAAGAGAGGATAACCAGATAGCCAATGCCCTAGCTATCCTGGCTTCCATGTAGGAGAGCAGAGAATGGACAAAAGTCAAACCTTTAGTGCTAGTAAAATCCTAATATCTTTGCTATGAAGAAGTAAGAGTAATGCCACTGGATGCTGCCGAAAGACCTTAGTTTTATAATCTGTAGCGATACTTAGAGACAGGACAATTCCCTGAGGATGCGGAAAAGAAGGAAAGGATGTCTTTAAGAATATTGTCTCGGCAGTTCATAAGTTACAATGTGATGCTATATAAAAGGATGCCAACTGGTGTCCACTTGAGATGTGTCGATAAGGCTGAAGCTCAGGGACTTATGGAGGCAATGCATGGAGGTGTATGTGGGCCACATATGAATGGAACAGTCTTGGCAAAGAAGATAACTCATCAAGTATACTTCTGGCTGACCATGGAGACGGACTGTGTCAAGTTTGTGAAGAAATGTTATAACTGTCAAGCTTATGGCAATGTCAGTCATTTACCATTTATGAAACTACAGGGGATGACTTCCCCGTGGCTGTTCGCAGTTTGGGGAATCGACATTATTGGGGAAGTGAGACCGAAAGCGTCAAACGGTCATCGATACATTGTTGTGGCAATCGATTATTTCTCCAAATGGGTTAAAGCAGAATCGTATGTTACTATCAGTTCAAAGCAAATGGCAAGGTTTATTGAAAAGAATATAATCTGTAGGTATGGATTGCCTCATCATGTTGTCACTGAAAATGTCATTCAATTTTGAGCAAAAACAGCTGCACTGCTAGGGGAATACAAGATTGAGCATCACAGATCATCTCCTTACAGGCCACAGGTAAATGGCACCGAATATCAGTGGGTAGAGAGCCGCTTAGCACAGCTTACATTGTTAGACGAGAAAAGGATGAAGGTCATGTATCATTCACAGCTGTACCAAAAGATGATAGCTCGAGCCTATAATAAGAAAGTCAAGCCGAGAGAGATCAAAAAAGGTGATTTAGTATTGAAACTTACAAAGCCGATCATGACCGACCTGCGAGAGAAGTTTAAGCCTAACTGGGAAGGTCTGTACCTGGTGAAGAAATTATTCTCCAAAGGTGCTGCCATCATATCTGATCTGGACGGGAATGAATTCAGAGAGCCCATTAACCTTGACAAGCTGAAGAAATACTTCCTGTAAGAGTCTTGCTAGAGAGAAAACCTCGTAAATGAGGCTGTATAGGCAAAAGGTAGAGACTAGAAAAATGAAAAAGTAAAAGTCCTGCTAGATTGAAAACCTCGAAAGAGGCGGTCCAGGCAAAAGTTAAGGACGAATAAAAGGAGAGAGAGAGCAGAAAATTGTTAGTTGGAAAATTTGTAAGGGTAAGCCAACTAACGACATGAGATATATCAAAAGCAAAATGTATACGCATATTATACTTAAATTAAATGAAACAGATTGTTCTAATTATTGTTAACATTGCGTTAAGTGTCTATTACAAACTGTTTAGTTTTAAAAGGAAACTCTATTTCACAAATGAGAAAAGATGACTTAGTTCATAGCCTAATTCTGTTTTCTTTTCTTTTGATGAACATTCTGAGCACTCGATGCTTGTAATTCTCTCATTCTTTTGCTTTTAACAAACTCATTTTTTTCTGTCTGTTGCAACTGAATCTACGCCTTGTACTGATCATCGGTAGATGGATCTCCGTGGTAGTCGATGCTCCTCTGAATAGCTCTTCGAGGCCAGGTAGCAACCAAGTTATCCAGAAAGTTCTGAGAAAGGGGTCTCGGTTCGAATTCATGTGTAAGCTTCGGGATCAATTATTTTTACCCATACTGATGGCAGAGCCATGCTGGATTGTAGAATGTAGTAAAATGGAGACCAGCTACGGGAACACAGTGGGTGTAAGAAGGAAGAGTTACGTGTTGTAATAATCTCTACCACGGGCACATCCATCGGATCAGAGTGTCAGGGAATATTGACAGCCAACCTTGGATATTGTTCGGAATATAATGCAGTCTTCTAGTTTTGCAATGCTTGGCTCTGTAGCGTGTAGTGTTTTGAGGAGGTTCTAACAGAACCAGTTTCTCGTGAAACCATATCTGCCAAAGCGAGAAACAAGATATTTGGAAATGACAAAGTTATAAAATGTACAGTTAGAAGAGAAGACTAACCTCTAGTAGCAGCGGACTTCCAGTGAATCACTTGGTTAATGAGAAGTTATCTAATCCGATGATAGTTTCTGCTAGAATAAGAGGGAACGGGTTGAGTCATGCTTCCGCTTGACCTAAGATGTGTAGGATTTTGGAATCACAGTTTCTAGAGAGCGCGATGAGCAAGAACTGAGCGTACAGACAGAGGGCCATCATTCGGGACCAGTAAGTCACTATTCTATCCACATCTGAAATAATCCCAATGAAGGACTCTAATTCAATCTTAGAGCCGAGAATGTAGTAAGCTGAAGACTCAGGCGAAAGGTCAAGCATCTAGGCCATCTGATACTGAACAGAATGTGGATCCAGAATTCCAAGGTTAGGGATGGCTAGTTGAGAGACGGAATCCATGATACTACCTAGTAGAGCTTCAAATTCCTCCAGCAGGGGGCATAGTTTTACAGTACTAAACCGAAAAACATGTTTTTCAGGATCCAAGAATTGAACCATAGCATGGAGAAAAGGGAAGTTGATTCTCTTAGCATATAGTGATCTGAAAACTGATAAGTGAAATGGCTCCAGCTTGGCCCATGATTCGTCGTCTAAACACTTCAGGATCGATTATAATCATTTCAGGCTTCTTTCGGCCATAATTTGAGCTTTTAGTGATGTTTGGGAGAGAGTAAATAGAGGTTAGAGAGAAGAGGCTCGACAATGGGGTTGCAAATGGAGATTTAGGGATTTAAAGGAGTGCAGCCGACCTGGTGGTTAGACGATCACCTCATTGTAGAGGCAACACCTCATCACCAAGAGGCGATCGCCTCTAAACTAAAGAGTGAAAAGGTGACGCCTCAGTAGTAAGGCAATTCGCCTCTTCAATAGGGAGACAAGTAGAGTTCAGTAGAAATTGCAAGGTTTCAGACACAAATATGTGACTAAACTGATCAAATGTATTAAATTGATGCAGATAATGAACTTAAAGTGCAAGTAAACATGACTGTACCAACATTCATATCAAATAAAAAATAGAGTATCAAAAAGTGCTAAAATTTCAAACAAGTGACTAGTAGAATCTGAAATCTATCTAGTCGAATCATAGTTTGTCAAGCGTCTGACTCGGTACCCTAAGGATCTTCTCCACCTCCAGCACCTGCGTCCTCAGCATCATCCTCCTTATCATCGTCAACCTGTAGTGCCTCTATCTGACGCTCAAGGAGTGCAATATGCGCCTGACTCCTTGTATCCTACTCCTGCAAAAGCAAAACACAAGGTAAGAAAACCATACAAGCATGCATACATATGGATGTAGGAAAAACCATTACCTTCCATTGCTGGGTAACCTCCAGCAGGTAGTCCCTCTGCGCCTCAATCAGCCGGTACATGTACTGACCTTGCGCCAAAGAAATCTACATCGTTTGAAAAAAGATATTAGTACTAATAAATATGTTAAGAATGTTGCAAGAACACAGGTTAAAGCTGAACTTATATGAGTAGTTCCCTCAAGAACGCAAGCCGGGTCTAAGCTGTCGTCTAGAGTCACAAACTGTCGAGACAGCTCTCCTGGGGGAATCCAACAGCGCACCAAAGGATCGGGAGTGTGGACTAAGCCGCTAGCAACTATTGGCGCATCCGGGGTGGCCTACTCAGCTACGCCCGAAGTGCCCTCTGCACTGGGATAGAGGTGACGCCTCTGTGACTCTCTCTCTCATACCGGAGGCCTGACGTGAATGGGAGGTCGAGTAACTACAGCCTGAAAATAAGAAATCATGTCAGAAGGTAATAGTAAAAGGGGACGTAAATAAGAAATCAAACGCTTACCTGAGAGGTAGAAGCAGCAGAGAAGGGCACCATCAACAGGAGGTGAGTCCAGACGAACTCACTATACCGGCTCTTGATCCGAAGAGTATGGTCCACAGCAAGCTCTCCAGTGATAGCCTGATTAAGCTCAGCTCCCTCCAGCTCATGTGTCCAAACCATGCTCCTGGGAGGAGACTTGGGGACTCGCCTCACCCCATCACCTCGCCTCCAGTTTAAGACTAGCTCACCAAGATACCAAACCCGATGACTTAGTCCATGAAGGAGGACTCTCCTCTGAGCTAGGGGCCTGGAGCAAACCATCTCTACATTCCACCCATTCTTGATCTGCAAAAAAGGAGGAACCAACAAGTAAGTAAATTGAATTTGTAACATTACTAACATAATCTAAAATGTTATAGGTACCGTGTCTTGAGTCAGAGAGCTCAGATGCTGCCGATGGATATGCATTCGGGTAAGATGCTTCCTCAGAACACGGCTGGCACCCCATCTCCCCACATCGAGGAAATCATTCCCCAAGCGAGTCACCCCTACAAGTAGCTCTAGATTCAAGGCCCAGACCTACCAAAGAAAGCATGGTTAATCAGTGTTGTTAAGCAATTATTATAACAGATCAAGGAAAAGGGAGAACAGTTTACTAGAGTGGCGTGCCAGAATCTGCAGAATCTCTTAGCTCCCCGTACCAGCTCATCTATGCTCCTGTATAGGTATGTGAGAGCGCAACTACCCCAGTCATAGGATGATACTCGATCCAAGTCCCGTAAAGGCATCAGGAACATCAGGTCTACCGAGCTAGCAGTGTTGGCAAATAGTGTGGTGCCGAATAGGTAGATCAAGAATGCATGTACTACCTGATCGATCTCTTGAGGAATAGTCATCACTACAGCTCTGTCCCTAGTATAAAAGGTACGGATTGAGTCATGCTTGATGGTGTGTGTCCTCTTCATGTAGAGGACCATGCCGAGAAGGCGCTCAATAAAGGCGAGCTTGTCGGGTGACAATTGATGGAGGCTAGCATCGAAAGGAATGGGGTCCCCGGCACAGGCAATCCCAGTGACAGCAGTGAAAGAAACAGGGTCCAGTGTGAGCTCTCCGAACGAGACATGAAAGGTATGAGTCGTGTCGAACCATCTCTCCATCAGCGCATAGAGCGGTTGATAGTAGGTCCGCCCCTACTCGGAAGGAAGCGAAAGCACAAAGTCCTCGAACCCGGTCTCCTAGATCTAATCCCTCTGATAGTCAGTCAGGTCATTGTAGAAAACCCGACTCCCGTGAAAGTTGTTGGTGCCCTTGAAGGACTGCATATCACGCTGCATGAAAAATCAGGGAAGTATAAGTTAATACAATGCAATTATGTTTGCTTATGTTAGAGACGAAAGAAAAGACCAAAACAGCAAAATAGACTGGACGAATCGCCCTTTTGAAGAGGCGAATAGCCTCTTCAAAGAGGCGATTGCCTCATCACAGTGGCGATCACCTCATGAACAGGGCGATGCCTCAATCTGGGCACAGAGGCGATTCACCTCAGTCCATGAGGTAATCGCCTCAGTGCAAGAGGTGATTCGCCTCATCGCAGAGGTGATCACCTCTGCGGAGCGAATAGCTACTCTGCTCTTCGTAATCATCGTTCAGTCCGTGTTTTTTCACAAGATTCATGATATTTCTAATCCTAGATGGTGAATAAGCATAAATGTGATCTAACCTAGTCTAGTTTGCAGGAAAAACAAGAAAAAATGAAGAAGATTCGAATACTAACCTCTCCAGATGCAGACGAGCATATGTGACTCCTCAAATCCACAAGTAGAGGAACCGTGTCGTCTCTCGAGAACCTGAGACTTCGAGGAGCATTGACAAGAGGCGGAATCCGGTCCCATGCAGGCAATATAGGTGTCATCTCATCGTCCATATTTGAAAGGGAGAAAGCGCGGGAGAGAGGAGAGAAAAACAAAGAGAAAAAGAAAGGAAGGAGAAAGAGAAAGAAAAAAAAAGGAATAGGGTTTTTCCTTTTATAGTAAAAAAAATAATAATAATTTTAATTAAATTAATTTTTTGGAAAATAGTAATGAATAAAATGGAGGTGGTGATTTGATAACATCACTTCGAGTGAGTCCCGAAGATTTTCATTTAAAATAGAGAACAGTTGTCGGAATTGTCAAACAGGTAACCGGTCGGGCGAAGTTCCCAAGGCATCATAGTCGTATTTAATTTATTGAAGCAAGTGATTAGCCGGACGAAGTTCCCAAAATAACGCGTTGATGTCTGGATTTTAAAACATGTGGTTCAGAAGTGTCTGATCGTAGCATCAGTCGAGTTAGGAAGTCTTTTATCACAATATCAACAGGTTTATTTGATTGTAGGATCAGAACATAGGGACTACCTCTCGGGTCAGGAAAAACCGAGGATGACGACATGAGTTTCCCACATCAAAGTTGTAAGGACTGCCTCTCAGGTCAGGAAAACCCTAGGATGATAGCATGAGTTCCCCATGAGTGACAAATCGGGCTTAATAGAGTTTCTGAAGAACCCGACTGCAGAAAATGACTATTCGGGTTTGAATCCTCGAAGTCTATGGTAGATGAATAGTGCAACGGGCCAGAAAAACCCAGGATTTGCATGTCAAATTGAAGAAACCACCTCTCGAGTGATGCTCGGGAGTCAGGTATGTCGTTATTTCTTTTTTTTATGTCGTGCATGTGATTTTCTCAAAAAATTATCATGGTATGCATATGGTTTTTTAAAAAATCAGGGGGTAAACTGTAGACACCTGGTTCGGTCAACCCACGATAGAGGGCGAATTGGGGACGCTCGGTTTAGCTGGCTCACAATCAAGCCCGGTGATGAGAACCATAAAGCCTAAGTGCAAGAGGAGATCCCGAATCTTTCAAAAAGGAATGGACTTAAGAGTTAGAGGCCCAAAACAGATGTAAAACCCATCCAAAGCAACCTGTATGGCCTCGGCCCATCAAGCCTAATGTAGGGCCAGGCCATAGAGGCGACGCCTCTGTATAAAGATGATCGCCTCTAAGCCAGGTAGGCACAGAGGCGATCGCCTCATCATAGAGGCGACGCCTCTATAATGCCACTTGCTTCTGCATTGAATGTAGAAGTGACTGTGGCAGCTACCAGGTGGCCACTACACCTTACCTCTCTGCATGTTTTGGACGTAAAAGGAGGAGTTTTGAAGAAAAAAAGACCTAGGGGGAAAAGAAGTGATGATGGAGAGGGAAAAGGGGGTGTCCCATCAAGCATGGGTATGGGTTAAGGGAGAGGAGAGAGGCTATAGGATTATTAGCAACCATTACCAAGGGGAGAGGCTGGAAGAGAGAAGAACTCTCCAAGGAAGAAAAAAACATGATTGAGCAAAAAAGAGGGAATCAAGCTCCAAAGTGTGATTTTTCTTGAAAGAGAAGGGGAAAATCTTGCATTGAAATAAAGTTTAACACTTGAAGCTCATCTCTAAGGGCAAATAACTTTGAAAAAGCTCACATTTCAGTAATAATCTTCCTACTTTCATTAATAGTGTTGCATGCTTACATAGAATGTGATTTGTCTTGTTCTACTTGATATATTTTGTATTTGTTACTCAAGTAGTGTGTCATACCATGTATTAAACGTGATTCATTGAAGTTTTAAGCTTAGTTGTAAGTGTCATTTGTGCACCTATATTCGTGCTTGCTTGAGATTGAAGTATTTTATTGTTTTGAGAGGTTCTGTGCCTATTCATAGAGGCGTCGCCTCATGACCTGAGGCGATTGCCACTCAAACAGGGCGATGGACACTCTTGTTCCAAGTCCTTTGCTGTATTTTCTGCATGCTTACCATGGAGGTTTAGGCCCTGTTCATTCTTGATCTGTCATGAATGATTGCCTTAATACCTATTTAGCGCTAATGTTTATGTGTTCAATCTTTCTTTATTTAATTGCATTTAATGTGATTCACTAATGTATTCAATGATTTTTTTTTGAATTGATTCTTTTGTGCTTTGGAGATTAACTTTTGCTTATTGCAAAGGCCCGGAGTGATCCTCCAATTAAGAGGAGTTGATTCCTCTTAATTAGTTCTTGAGAGGTTTTGTTACAATTTACTTTCTGTTTATTTCTGGTTTATTTTCTGTATATTATCTGTATATTATGGTTTATTGCTAGTGTGTTTTCAGTTTATTTGTTGTTTATTTGAAATAAAGGTTTGTAATCCTTAATCCCTTCCCCCATTTATTCTGAATGTATGGTTGTAAATTATGATTTTTGATGATTGTTGAGACTTAAGTGCATGAAATGAGATTAAT
>CATIWK010370559.1:0-14189 GCA_949634005.1 Mallotus japonicus
TAAGGCTAAGGGATGGAGACTGTGGTTTGATGGTTCAAGGGCTTCGTCAGGCTTAGGGGCATGAGTAGTTCTGGAATCACCTTATGGAATCAAGATGAAGATGTCTTTCCTACTTGATTTCCCATGTACGAATAATCAGGCCGAATCTGAAGCTCTTCTGATAGCACTTAAAATCCTCACAAAACTGGGGATCCATATCGTGGAGATCTATGGAGATTCAATGGTGGTAGTAAAGCAAGTTTCAGGAGAGTATAAATGCGAATCAGCTATGCTGGGGGCATATTGTAATAAGGCCCAACACATGATTGAGGGATTCACAAGAGCCCGACTGCAATATCTGGAGAGAGAAGCCAATGATGAGGTAAATGATTTGGCTCAATCGGGCTCAGGCTACCAAGACCAAATATCATCAATCCTAACTTTGATCAGACCTCAGTCTTCTTTAATGATAAAATCTAATAACCTATTTCAGGTTGCTGTAATTGATCTCGAGACCGATTGGAGGAAGGAAGTCATGGAGTACCTCAACAATCCCTCCCTATCGGTCAAAAGGCAGATCAGAATCCTGGCAACCAAGATGCTGCTGATAGATGGTGAGCTATTAAGGAGAACAAGCTCCGGGGAACTTCTAAGATGTATTAGTCCTAAGGAAGCAATGCTGGTCATGGCCGAAACTCATGAAGGCATCGTAGGTGCACATCAAGGGGGAAGAAAAATGAAGTGGCTAATTTGGCAATATGGTTATTTCTGGCCAACCATGGAGAAGGATTGCAAAGACTACGCCAAGGGGTGTGAAGCTTGCCAAAGACATGGACCGATTCAGTATGTTCCTACAAGTGAGTTGCATTCCATTGTCAAGCCTTGGCCATTCAGAGGATGGGCGATGGACATCATAGGGAAAGTTTATCCCACGTCTTCCAAAGGTCATGGATTCGCGTTGGTGGCTATAGATTATTTCACAAAATGGGTGGAGGCTGTCCCGTTAAAGACCGTTAATCAGCAATCGGTCATTGATTTTATCACCAAACACATCATACACCGGTTTGGGATCCCAAAGTCCATAACTACGGATTAAGGGACTATGTTCACTGGGGAGAAGATTCAAGTGTTTGCTAATAATTTCAAAATCAAATTACTTCATTCATCGCCATACTATGCCTAGGCAAATGGACAAGCAGAGGTGACAAACAAATTGATAAAAATGGTGATCCGGAAGTCCATAGAAGAAAATCCTTGGGTATGGCACGAGACTCTATCAGAAGTGCTTTGGGAATTAAGGATAAGTCAGAAATCTGCCATTGGCACATCACCATTCAAATTAGTATACGGCCATGAGGCCATGTTACCGATGGAATTGACTGTGGCATCTTTGGGAAGGCAGGTCCATTTGAAGTTATCACCCGCAGATTATGTCAAAAGCATGCTGCAGGAACTTGACCAATTAGATGAAGAAAGACTATTGGTGCATGACCTATTAGAAGTACAGAAGAAGAAGGTAGAATGAGCCTATAACAGGAGGGTTAAACACAAGTTTTTCAAAGAAGGAGATCTCATTTGGAAATTGGTGCTACCAATCGGACAAAAAGACCGATCACTTGGTAAATGGAGTCCTAATTGGGAAGGGCCCTTTATTATAACTCAACTACTAAGGGGCGGTGCTTACTTTATGGCAGATAGAGATGGCACTCCTCATCCTAGACCGATTAATGGTAAATATTTGAAACATTATTTCCCATCCATGTGGGATGGCATAAATCGGTCATGTTTTGATTAGTCATTTACACACTTGTATTCATGGCCGATTATTTGTGTCATGCCAACTATGTTATGGTCTATCTGTTCATTATTAATAAAATTATCTGGCCAAATTTCCACATTTAGGCCGATAAGTTATTTGATATGTTATAAGACCGATTATTATTTTCGGTTCAATCACTTATGAAATTAGAAAGCATTAAAGGACAATTATAACAGATAATGAAGAACAAGAATGATGTCTAAACTCATTTGGCCATCCAACAGGCCAATAGAATAATCATTAGAAGAACGGCCACCAAGGCCGAAATATTTAAAAAATTGTACTATCGATCATAACCTGACCGATTAAGTTTGAGATTTGAAAGAAGTGACAAATTCAGAAAGAGCGTTGATGGCATTCTCCTTCTCCAACAAAGACGAGTCTTTTTGCCCCTGCAGCTTGGTAATTTGGAGACGCAGGTTCTTCCTCTTCTCCTATATCTCTTTCATGCGGGCACCTCGAGCCTGCGTTTGCTCCACTCGCCTCCGTTGGGCGGCCTCAAAGCTAGCAAGATCAGCTTGTTTCTTCTTTAATGCTGCCTCCAAATCAGCCACTTCCTTCTTCAGTTTGTCCAAGGCTGGCCCAGCTTCCAGCACAATCTTCCTTTCCCTCTTGACGGCATCCACGATCGCGACCGCCTCCTCATCTAACTTCTGCTTCTTAATATCCTTTTCAATAAGCCCAGTAAGGAACTTGTCAGCAGCCTTGAAGTTAGTAATGAGGGTGGGCAGAGTTTCATAAAGATGGTCAATGATGTACTTTTGGCAGATTGTGATGTTTGATCCAAGATGGATGATATTATCATGAAGATACTTCAACAATCTAGTAGCCCGATCGTGATTGCTATCATCGATAAAGAAGTGGGAAGGTCCCTCAAAGATTTTCACCAAGTCCTTGAGTCTCCGTTTCATCTCCTTGGCAATCTGGTCTTCAGAATCGGCCACGACGTCACCAGTACCTTCATGCTCTTCATGGTCAGAAGAGACCTGGGTGTTCACCTCATCATCCCCGGACTCATCAAGATAAGCCTCGATCTCATCGAATAAATTGAACAGTGAGCTCTGCAAAACAAGACCGATTAGAACATTGCCTAAAAACAAGTTTTATTCATACAGAAGAACCTTTACCTGATCAAAGGCTTCAGGTGCTGACGGTTCTGGAGGAGGTGTGGCCGATTTCCTTGGACTCATGGGAGTAGAAACTTCAACAGAAAGCTTGGAGGTATCTTCCTTGGTTTGGGTGTCTGCCAGGACAGATAGATAGCCCTTGCTAGAAGAGTCCACTTGGATTGGGGCCTTGGCAGGAGGAACGGTTAGATCTTGGATTTCAGCTGCCTTTGCAATCTCGGAGGCCGATTTGGAGGTACTCTTCTTTGAAGACCGATGGTGAGTTTTGGCCTTCTTCTTCTTCGGTTCGCCCTCTGGTACTTCAATTGGTTTCTCAAAGACTTCTGAAAGAAACATAGTAAAAAAAGAGAACTCGTGAGGTGAAAAAGAATAGAAATATGCAAAGTAACAACTACCTGACCGTTTGATGAAAGGATGCGTATAGGAGGAGGATGGTCAAACTTTCCACAAGACCGTTATAGGGTCGCCAATAAATTTACCAGTAAAGCTTACTTTGCTCTGTGGTCTGAGTTTAGAAACCACAGGACTAGCGATGCTAAAGGGAGCTGTTGGGACCTCTGGAGACCGATCAACGTAAGAGCACGAACAAACGTCTAGATCGGTCACCTCAGGATAACTGGTGCAGGTTTGAAGATAAGTGGCGTAACTCCCAATTCGGTGCTCCCATATTAGTTCAGCCTTAACTTGCTCCATCCTCCTTCGCATCTCATCTTGGTCTCGATAATTGTACTTGCAATTGTAAAAGCTCTCAAAAGTACGAATCTCACGAATATACTCACCTCTTATATTGTGTTGGTCCTGCAAAGAAGAAGAAGCCCGATCATCAGTCAGTTCCCACTGTTGAATATTGATTACTTCATCTGAAGTTAAGCAGAAGTGTTTGAAACAAAATGCATTCCAAAAATCCATAAAACATCTGCAGCTTGCAAGGATTGATAGGAAGAGGATAGAGGCGCAAGTTCTTCTTGAGGGCACCATGAACTTCGGCGATCTTCTCATAGAATTCAGTGTTGTCATAAACATGCCTTTTATATAACGAAGAATTATAAGAGAATATGATCGGGCAAGGAAGTGATTGGGAAAGGCCAAGCTGCATCGCGACAAAATGTGGATTATATGTTTCGACGCCATACTTATTATTTCGGGGATCCAGATCTAAGCCAAAAGGTAGATCCCTGGAAAGAAGAATGCTTTTCCAAGCTGAGGAAAATTCTAGGGAAAGACTTGAATTAAAAGGATCCTCAAGGAGCCACGAAGGACCAAAAATTGAGGGAAGGAAGGGGCAATAGAGTTTATCTTGTCGGCCTTAGGGGTTGTACAAAAAATGAAAGAATTCATCAAATGACGTGTATTTACATTTGAAGGATGACACCCAAGGGGCATAACAGCCTATAGAACGAAGAGGTGGTTTCATTGGCCGACTCATGATATCTTGAAAGTATGCATTGAACCATAGCTGAATGATCCATATCGGCCCAGGCCCTGATTTAAAGTCATTCCTATCCTTATCGGGCACTAAGTGGTGCATACCCCTATAGAATTGACTTAAAACAAATGGGCCGAGTGCAAGTTTTCTTCCATCGGCCAAGGCTACCGCTAAGGGAAGGAATTCTTTTGTTATTTTTATAGAGTTGGGGCAGCCTACAAATCGGCAAAGCCAATAGAGAAGGAAGGCAACATGTTCGGCTTTATCAAGGACTGGGGTAGATTTCATGTTGAAAGAAATGAAAGGGCCATAGCTTACATGCTCCTTTTTAAAAGAAATATTGAACTTAGAAGTATCGACCTTAAGTCTAGGACTAACTTCCTCACCAAAGGGGTAAAGGCCGAACAAAGCGGCTAAATCTAGTAGGGTAATTGTCATTAGCCCTTCACTAAACACAAAGGCATTACTAGACCGGGACCAAAAAAGGGACAAGGCTGATAACAAAGGTTTATTGATAGGCACCTTAGTCCTAAAGAAGTAGAGCATGTCATAGATCCCAATATCCTTCCATAAGGAGGAGAACTTGGTTTCCAATCGAGTGTGCCAGATTAGGTATTCCTTGGATGGGTTCGGCCAAGATCTAATTAGAATGTTCTTTTTCCAAAGTAACATGTCGTTAGGCCGATTGAATCTAGGAAGGTCATTTTTCTTAGTAAAGGGGATTAACTCATCTACCCATCTATCATCCTCAACAAGAGCGGGACCTAAAATAACAGTACCAGGACAATCGGGGTATTTGAGTAATACCTCTAGTGTAGCGGTAGAGGCCTGAATGATAGAAGTTACTCTTTCCAGACGAGCAAGAGGATCGACCTTATCATCAATTTGAGGAGATGTTTTCTTTGACTACCCCATTAGGATGTGGAGCTACGAATATTCAAATAAAATCGGTCATAACCATTGATCATCAGTATAAATAGATTGGTTATATCTAAATACAAGTAAAGGAGGCAGAGAGCATACCTTGGTAAGAATTCTCGAAGGCTGAAGACTTGATCATTGAATACTAGAGAGAGAAGCTCTGAAGAGAGAGAAATCAAATTTTTAGCAGCAAGTGGGGCAAATGATTAGGACTTCTCTCCTTTTATAGGCATGATTTCAGGCAGACGAAACGACGCGGTAATTGACAAATATACCCCTATAGGCGGGAAAATGAAATTAGAAGGAATATGATGTGGATTTGGGCCACGAATCATATAATTTGGCCATATGGGCTTTTGAAGAGGCAGAATCAGAACTTTGACCAGGGCCTCAGATGCTGATCCTGGGGGGCATTGTTTGTACCGGCCCAAATGGCCCACCTTAAGATGGCTCGAGTTTAAACAAATGGCCCAAAGCCCACCGAAATAAGGCCCAACTTGTGTTTGCACATGTGAAGATCGGTCAAGCAAAACGTACGTAAATCGGTCAGAACTCGGTCAAGTTTTGCATATGCCTTCAGTCAGGCCGATCGGAAGAACTTTCTTTCTACAATATTAGGAAAGTACCAATTAGCCGTGAATAATTGATAAACCAATTAGGAAGGTTTCTATTTACAGTAGTTACCTTAGCTTTTCATGAGCCCCATATGGTAGGTTTTTTTAATTGTTTCCTTATTTCTTACTTGTTTCCTTAAGTTAGAATAGGTAAGTTTCTCTTTTGATTTTGTTTCTATATATGGTCGAGCTCTGAAGCCTATAAAATCTTAGGCTATGGCATTTGTAAAGGCTCTACACATTTTTTATCAACTCAATATACAATATATCAATTTTCTCATTTATTAGACCCAGTGTCTACTTTCTTCAGATCCCAGTGATCAACCGCTTCCCGGCGAAGCAAACCTCCTATTTGATCCAAATCAAATAAGTTCAAAGAGACTCGACCTATTCTTGCCCCTGTTGTCACCCCGAGCTGGCAACAAAGTCTATCAGTCTTCTACCCCGATTCTGTGCAATTGTAATACAGGCTCACACGGACCCAAATTAAACAATCAAAAGGTGCTCAGGCTGATTGCCCTTAAGTTTTAAGCCCGAACAAATATAAACATGTAAAATTAATATAAACATGTGCCATATATATATATATAAGATGGGTTTGTTCTTTTTTTATTTCATGAACTTGTATGTTGTGTTCAATGAATTTGTAGTTTGATATTGATGAATCTATATAAAATAATGAATTAAAGTATTAAAAGTGATGAATCTTTAGTTAATAACTAATGAACTTTCATGATTTAATCAATGAATATATACTACTTGACCAATTAACCTATTAATTTTTACTTAATATTAATATATTAGATTAATTTTTACTTAATATTAATATATTAGATTAATAATATTAATTAATAATATTGTTCCATTAAAGTACACGATAAAATAGTTGATCATTCTAGCTAATAAAGCTCCTTTCAAAAAAAAAATCTACCTAATAAAGCAAAGGAACTCTTCGTGGAGGTGAAAAAGTAGCAGTGAAAAGAAGTGAACCAGGTCATGGGCAAGGTATTTTGCACCAAGAAACGTTCTTCTTCCTCTGCACGTTCACCCACAATCCATAAAGCCATTTCACGAATCACGTCAGGCACTTCAACATATTTGCCTTCATCTTCCAATAAACATGCACGAAATAGAGTATGATTCTCATGAATTTGTTGTTGTTGTGATCTACAGTTACAAAGCTTATTTTCCTCCTTAGAAAAAGAACCTACAGTTACAAAGCTTTATTAGAAAAACCAATTCTCATGAGAGTACTCCAGCTTTTTGCTTATTTGCCTCTAGTTCCTACAGTTACAAAGCTTTTTTCCTCCTTAGCAGCTTTTTCCCATCGCCGGAGAAAAATTTTATATTCAATAAAGGATTGTCTCTTTACCTGCACAATGAGCAATAAGCATTGAAATATTAGATTTTTGGCTTTTTTCTGCATGCTGTAGACTAGACTAGAGATTTCCAGTGGTTGCTTGTTGGTAAATAAAAAGAAGAAGAAGTCGCGCAAGAAGAAGAAGACGAAGCGCCAAAAAAAAAACAAGACACGCACACGTGTGAAACTTAAGAGGCACACATAGCATCATGGACAGGGGTCCATGATATAATTTGCGTATTTGGTTCCTTATTAAACATATTGTAGGTATATGTATATTTATATATAAAATGGGGTAATACATATATTAATTTTCTTTTAGAGCTGTACTCATTGGATATATATATATATATATAAATGTACTAAGAGGGGGGAGGATAAGCAAAATTACAAAAAAGTTTTTACTTATTATTATATAAAAATTGGATAATTTAGTCATTTACTAACAAAAATTAAAATTAAATTAATTAAAATGTAATTCTAATTTAATTGAAAGTAAATTTTCTACTCTAATTAGGTTAACTTCTATTTTATCTCTAATAAAAATTAAATTAATTAAAATATAATTCTAATTTAATTAAAAATATGTTTCCTATTTTAATTAGGTTAACTTCTATTTTATCTCTAATAAAAATTAAATTATTTAAAATTTTAGTAGTAATTTTGTTAAAAATATATATTTTCTATTTTAATTAGGTCTACTTATATTTTATCTAATATAAACCAAATTAGATAACATAATTTTATAAGTATACTAAACTAAGTTTAATAAGTAAATAATTAAAATTAAAATTAAAATTAATAAATTTTATAACTATATTAATTTAATATCAAATTGCTATATAAATAAATATTTATTATTTTTAAACTTTTATAATAATAATAATAATATCAAAGTACCTATTTAATAATTTATTTACTATTACGAGTTTAAAAATTGTTTTGTTCACGTGCAAAGCACGTGACTATTTACTAGTGTATATATATATATATATACTTAATATTAATAATGATATTAGCGAATTTCTTTTGCGTCAAAGAAACTTGACTTTTATTAATGAATTAAATGCCTCGTGACTCTCAAGAATTACTATTAAATTTATCTATTGACTTATTTATTTTTATTATTTTTCTGTTGAATTATATTTTTTAGCAAGAAAATAAAAATAAATAGAATAAAATAATGTAAGTTAGCATAAAATTTTATAGCATAAAATCTAAATTTTAATACTAGAAATAAAGGTGATTCAAAAAAAAAATACTAGAAATAAAGAGAAATTTCAATTATATATTTTTCTTAACCTTAATATTTGGGAATTTAAGGTTATATTATCGAGGATACATTTTCAATAATGTCATGTCAATATGAGTGTAATTATACACCGGAGAATTACCCCAAGTTAAGGTTAACGCCAATCATTAAAATTCCTGGAAATTCTTTAAGTCTCTGACTTCGAGACCAAGTTTAAAACTGAAAGAATTACAACTTTCCAAATGATAATTAATATTATAATTGAAATTGTATTAGAGCACTGTCATGTCCGTGTTGGTCGAGGCATTATCTCGAGTCATATTTTTAATACATGTGGAAATACAGTTGTTTTCTGTGTGAAGTTCTCTCATAAGCAGAAATTTTAGTGTTGACCAACTATATATATATAAAAAAAAACTTTAGTGTTGGCCAACTATATAAAAAAAAAAAAAAAACTGTCTTTGGGATAGCGCGTAAATTCAAATGCCTTTGGGGTGAATTTATGTGGTTATCAAGTATGGACACTGATTTTATTATTTATTTTGCTCTGAGAAAGAGCTATCATTTATTTTGCTCTGAGAAAAAGCTATTATTTATTTTTCTTTGAGAAGGAGCTAACGATAAATTATATTTATGAAACATAGTATATTTATAAATTTGTCATGTCTAGTATGTGATAGTCAAGTCAAAAAGTTAAATATATCTAGACATGAGTAATTGTGCTCTAATGCTCAAATTTATATTTTTGTGAGATACGCTTAGAAATAAATTATGTCAAACCTTGAGAAATAAATAAAAAAATAAATATTTCAACATCTGTTAAACAATGAATTAATGTTTAATACTTTCAATCCGTTCATATTGGGTTTGCGAATATAAGTTTGTACAATTCTTCTATTGTTATTATTTCTGTATTCATGATCGATTCTATGTTCATTACTCTTGTTGTATTTTTCTTTAGCTACTCACTGGGTAATTTCCTTACAAAATTACTCACACTCACTTTTCTTGTATATTTTCCAGTATAGGCTATATATTTTAGTTTGTATAGCTAGAGACATTCAGATGGCAGTGCAGTGGACCACCATGACTTATGAGATTTCTGAGTTGGAGACATAAGTGAAGTATGTCACATGTAATGACACAGATACAGAGTTTGCATTCAGAGTTGCTGTAGAGCCGATTGGGGTGGATGTGCACATTTCAGTTATTAGGGAGGAGTATATAGATTATGTGTGTACTATTATCCGAATCTCATATGAGACTAGCACTGAAGTTTAGGTCACTCTAACCTGGATATGAGTTTAGCTGTGTTAGGATCCACTTTTTGTCATTTTGCTTGTGGCCAAGCTTATTTCCCCTACTATGATCGACTTACTTTTTGCTTAATGTTAGGAAGGGGTTGACTTCTGCTATGGCCTATGATGTGCTAGAGGATGAAGCACATTTTGCACACTCTGAGAAAGGTGCTTGAGAGAGGGTTATCGGAGTACATTTAGTGTATTCTTTTTGCTTATATTTTTATAAAACCCGTGCTCTTATATTTGTATTAAGGATGTTAATGTTCAGGTGACAGGACACCTTATTATGTATATATTTATATTAAGTTATGAAGTCAAATGCTACTTGCCATCTTTCAATTTGTGGGAGTTAGTCATTATATATATAATTATGTTATTTATAATTCAAGTGATATCATATTGAAAGTAAGTCTGAGGTTAGCCATTAATGCTACTCTTTGACGGTGCCATCAGCGAAGATAGGATGTCATGTGGAGATACTAGAGGGGAGGGGTGTTACATTTTAATTTTGCTCTGATACCAATTTAAACTGTAACACCCCTCCCTTCCAGTACCTCCACATGACATCTCATCATCGGTGACGGTACCGTTAGAGAGTAGTGTTACCTATTCGGCTAACCTCACACTTACTTTCAATATGATATCACTTGAATCGTAAATGACATAATTATACATACAATGACTAACTCCCAAAAATTTAAAATGTTCATAACTTAATATAAATATATACATAATAAGGTGTCCTGTCACCTGAACATTAACATCCTTAATACAAATACAAGAGTACGAGTTATATAAAAATATAAGCAAAATGAATACACTAAATGTACTCCGATAACCCTCTCTCAAGCACCTCCCTCAGAGTGAGCAAAATGTGCTTCATCCTCTAGCACATTATAGGCCATAGCAAAAGTCAACCCCTTCCTAACACTGAGCAAAAAGTAAGTTGATCACAGTAAGGGAAATAAGCTTGGCCATAAGCAAAATGACAAAAAAGTAGATCCCAACATAACTAAACTTATATCTAGGTTAGAGTGACCTGAACTCCAGTACTAGTCTCATATGAAACTCAGATAATGGTACACACAGAATCCATATACTCCTCCCTAGTAACTGAAATGCATACATCCACCCCAATCGGCTCTACAACAACTCTGAATGCAAACTTTGCATCTGTGTCATGGCATATGACATACTTCACCTACGTCTCCAACTTAGAAATCTCATAAGTCATGGTGGTCCACTGCACTACCATCTGAATGTCTCTAACTATACAAACTAAAATATATAGCCTATACTGGAAAATATACAAAAAAAGCGAGTGTGAGTAATTTTGTGAGGAAATTACCCAGTGAATAGTTAAAGAAAAATATAACAAGAGTAATGAACATAGAATAGATCATGAATACAGAAATAGTAACAATAGAAGAATTTTACAAAATTATATTCACAAACTCAATAAGAACGGATTGAAAGTATTAAACATTATTTTATTGTTTACCAAACGTTGAAATATTTATTTCTCTATTTTTCTCAAGGTTTCACATAATATAGTTCTAAGTGTATCTCACAAAATATAAATTTGAGCATTAGAGCACAATTACTCATGTCTAGATATATTTAACTTTTTGACTTGACTATCACATACTAGACATGACAAATTTATAAATATACTGTGTTTCATAAATATAATTTATCGTTAGCTCATTCTTAGAGAAAAATAAATAACAGCTCTTTCTTAGAGCAAAATAAATGATAGCTCTTTCTCATAGCAAAATAAATAATAGCTCTTTCTCAGAGCAAAATGAATAATAGAATCATTATGCATACTTAATAACCACATAAAATCACCCCAAAGGCATTTGAATTTACGCGCTGTCCCAAAGACAATTTTTTTTTTAGTTGGCCAACACTAAAATTTCTGCTTATGATAGAACTTCACACAAAAAACGACTGTATCTCCACATATATTAAAACTATGACTCAAGTTAATGCCTCGACCAACACAGACACGACATTACTCTAATACAATTTCAATTATAATATTGATTCTCATTGGAAGGTTGTAATTCTTTCAGTTTTAAATTTAGTCTCGAAGTCAGAGACTTAAAGAATTTACAGGAATTTCAATGATTGGCGTTAACCTTCACTTGGGGTAATTCACTGTAGTATAATTACACTCATATTGACATGACATTATTGAAAATGTATCCTTGATAATATAACCTTTCTATTTAAATTCCCATATATTAAGAGCTAAAAAAATGTATAATTGAACTTTCTTTTATTTTTAGTATTAAAATTAAATTTTATGCTAACTTACATTATTTTATTCTATTTTTCTTTACTTTCTTGCTAAAAAAAATAATTCAACAGAAAAGTAATAAAAATGAATGAATCAACAAATAAATTTAATAGTAATTCTTGAGAGTCAATAAGCAATTAATTCACTAATAAAAGTCAAATTTCTTAGACCCGAAAGAAATTCCTTAATATCATTATTTTCATTAGATATACCTTGTAAAATATAAAGAATAAAAATAGTTTTTTTTTCTCCAGTTGTGTCTATCAGCTGATAACTGTTGTGATTAATTGATTGTTGATAACTGATAGTTAGTAACAGAAAACTATGAACTATTTAATGAAATTTTTTTGTTAACTATTGTTATTAGTATGTCAAATAAATATTAGGGTATAAATTATATTTAAATATAATTTGATATATTTGTTATTAGTATGCCAACCCAGCTCGGTCGTGAGGAATTAAGAGATCTTTTCCGGTGCTAACTTGGATCTCAAATGACAGAATAAGGCGGCTAGAAGCAACGACCAATCGCTGTCAAAGCTTGGCTTTAGCCGATAGGATAGCAATAAGCTTGGCTACAGCGAAGCACTGGGGTGAATTGCGCAAATCAGCGTTTTGTTTGGGCTGATTAATTTAAAAGGTTAATTTTTCACCTTAAGAGAAAGTTTAGGGGCCAAATTGCCATTTGCCACTTTACCCAAAACCTTCCCTCCTCAACTATCCTTTAGAGTGTGTTTGGTATAAATGAATTCCACAAAAGAAATTTCAAATATTGTGTATTTGGTTTAAATGAATCACTTATATAATTCATTTGTAATTCCATGTTTTTAAATTTTTGGAATTCAATATGCCTTGATGAAATTCTAATGAAATATGTGGAATTTGCAAATGAATTTCACAATTTTAAGGCTATATCTCTAAAATGACTAAAATAACCTCATTATTTTAAAGCTATATCTCCACTTTGCTATTTTCTTTAATTTGGATATATTTTTTGTGTGTGTGTTATGTATTTTCATTTTCTTATGAAAATAATTGAATTTTCAATTTCTTACTACTTAGTCCTTCCTTGTGCTAACTACTACATAAACCGACATTGTACAACATATTCTAACTTGTACGTCCACTCTACTCACTATACAATCTGCATAACACCCTCAACTACTACTACATTTATACATAATACAAGTCGATGTCAAGACAACACAACACGACAGTAGTAATCATAATTTTTTAAAAATTAAAAATTTATAAATTGGAACATTAATTTAAAAATATAATTAAAAATAAATATTTAAAAAGAAATTAAATAAATATTTTAAAAGAAGTTAATTATTAATTTGAATGTTAAAATAATCACACTTTTAAGAATGTAATATGAAATTAAAAAAGAAGGTAATAATACAATCTATTTAAAAAGGTATTTTTGACCAAAATTAAAATTAATTTGAATTCTAGATTTATACCAAATACAATATAACATAATATGCAATTCATTTCAAATGAATTTCACAAACTATTCATTTAAATCAAACACACTTTATTAATAAAAATTCATTTGTAAATAAATTCCATTTGAAATTCATTTCTATTGGTGGAATTGAAGGCCTTAGAATTTTGAAGTTACCAAAATTCCTAAATTCTAAAGGATTTAAGAAACGGGGGGTATTTTTGTCAATCCAATTTCCTGCGTAAACCAAAAAGCCGAAAAGAAAAAGAAAATACCCAAAAATTTATATATAAGAAGGGATGGATCGGCGTTTCTTGTTCATCACCCAAAACTATATTCTCTCAGTATTTCTAACATAATAATAAAAAGCTTAAAATCAAAACCTCAAATTTCTTCTGCTTTAGGCATCGCAAATGGCATCTTCAGCAATGGTTCTTGACCCAAAGTCTGTAACGGAACTCCCACCCTCAAGATCGGAACATGCCTGCTTCACCGACGTATCGAACTCCGACGAGGACGACCTTTACACCAGGCTAAAATCACTGCAGAGGCAGCTGGAGTTCATAGACATACAAGAGGAGTATGTAAAAGATGAGCAAAAGAATTTGAAAAGGGAGCTGCTGCGTGCGCAGGAA
>CATIWK010370678.1:0-15825 GCA_949634005.1 Mallotus japonicus
AGCATTAATGACATCATTATAAATACAACATTGTTCAATATTAAGGGAATTCAATAATAATTTATGTTTTTGTTTTAATTCTTCTATATTATAATTCAATTCCTCAATCAACAATCTATTATTTATATCAACATTATTATAAGAATCAGGTTAGGGCAAATCAAAATTGGAAAGTGTAGAATAATTTTTATTGAAAATTTTTTCAAGTTCAAGTAAAACATAATTTTTCAAATATCCATCAGAGATAGATGCAACGAAGATGCCAAGAGTGTCCATTAGTTCAAATACTATATCATCATTGAAAGTGTGTCAAAACATGTCCAAAAATTTTTTTGTCTCTCCTACATCACAAAAAAGAATTAAAGTAGTAAATAAATGTCATAATTGAAAAGAAGATGCATGTAAATTAGCTTTTTCTAACACACTAATCCATTCAAAATCATTACCCAATAATCTGTATGCATTACACGCTGACTGAAATGTTGGATGAACTATTCCTGTAGCAATTCAAATTTCTTCATATGTTCTCAGACCCCTAACAATATTTAAAAGCATTTTTAGATAATATAATTCATCGAAACTGGGATGTACGTATGCAATCCTTCCGATACAATGTCCCTTTTTCCTTCTAGTCCATTCTTTTTCCTTACTATGTCAAACCCATTACGTAGGGAACTCAACATAAGTTAAAGCTCTTGCATCTTCATATAAAGCATTTGTTTTAAGTCATTCAGTGAACATAGTGCGTGTAAAAATTGAATTAGAAGTAATATAATTTAAGTCATCAGATGGCCGAAGAGAATTTGATTCATATTTTTCCAAGTGGATGTATAGTTTTTCAATAGTTGGTTATCTATGATGTATTGGAAATTCAAACAAACGCCAAGCTACTTCACATGGTGAAATAAAACGACAATATAAATATATTTTTATGTTATCAATCACATTATCTGTATCATTAATAATATCATACTGATCTTTTCCATAATTTTTAATAACTATGTGAATCCTAGCAGTTCCCTTGCTAATATATTTAAATAAATATTTAATCATCATGGTTCAACAATAATATTCAACACAAATATGAGCATCATATTTCCATAGCAAATCGACGTTATGAGGAACAACAAAGCGATTATCTAGCTTCATATTATTTTTTATTATAAATCTACCATTATTGCGTCGTTTGTATATAGCAAAACCATTTGAATCAATAATAGTTTTTGTTTGATATTTTTTAGGATAATATTTCGTACACTTATTGTTTTACATGCAAGGTGATAAAGGGTTACTAAAACCATATGAACCGTGGATCATGAATTTTGAAGCTAAATGATAGGCTTCGGGATCATTTTATGAGCATGGAAGTTCGGCTGATATCATCGAATCAATATCGGCTGAAGTTCTTGGTTTATTAACATCTTTAAGCCAAACCAAATAGTGAACATGAGGTAAACCCTTTTTTTGAAACTCTATCAT
This sequence comes from Mallotus japonicus, assembly GCA_949634005.1. Taxonomy (NCBI): domain Eukaryota; kingdom Viridiplantae; phylum Streptophyta; class Magnoliopsida; order Malpighiales; family Euphorbiaceae; genus Mallotus; species Mallotus japonicus. The sequence continues at coordinate 1,480 of CATIWK010370678.1, forward strand.
ATATATCAATGCAATTGTTTTTCCAAAATGATTATTTTTTTAATATCGTTAATTAAAAGAGTTAATTTAATTTTAAGAATACGGCTAATTACATCAGGCCTATCTTCCAATTTCTGACTAGTGATGTAGTCCAACATTCGCTGGATTTCTAACCATAGAGGATTGCATGTAAATGTTATAAAAATATCAGAATGACCATAAAATTTATAAATAGCCATAGCATCATGATAATGTTTGATCATGTATCGTGGACCACCAGTATAGCTAGAAGGTAATATGATAATAAATTTTCTAATATAGCTCGAATTTTGAATACCACTATTAACAACATTTTTAATTTCAATGTAAATTTCTGATACAAATTCTTTTTTATTACATCTAATAAAGTCTAATCGTTCTTCTTCAACATGTGAAAATGCATCTATTATGAATTATTGAAATAGACTACCGCCCCTTAAAAGGGTCGTTCCTTTAATTAGTCTTTGTTGTATTCTATATGTATAGTAGTTGCGCATAGTAATGCATCTTCTTGTTAGAGGCATTGAATTATTTAAATTAACATATTCAATCTCAATTCTATAGTCATCTTCATTGTAAGGAAATAAAATAAGGTATTGTATCGCCATTAGACTTAGATGTAGGGCGCTTATGCTTTTTAAATGTGCAGATTTATACTCAATAATAATGTCACAATTTTTATCATAGACTCCATAATCACCAATAACTAGGCCAGCAATTTCAGAAGATGAAGGAATAGAGTACTGCAAACTATCGTTTGTTCTTTTACCTTGTAGTTTTAACCTAACTGGCAACAATTCATTTTCATTGAATCTATCTCTAGCAGATCGAAATGATTTTGCAATTACATTTATATCATCAAACATTTTCATTAATCCCTCAATAATTAAACTGTTTATATTTTTTAAAGAATCATTATTTAAGAACGAAAACATGTGATTAGATAATTCATTTTTTGTATCATATATATATAACTGAGCAAATTTTAGGCTTTCACCATCAGGTGGGAGTAATGAACCCATTAAATGATGATTCTGACCGCATATTCTAAAAATGTAAGGACCAGGTCGCTTGTTTATATCATAATCAATTTTTTCTCCCATTGATGTAACAGAAAACATTGAATTATACAACCTTATGCTTTCCCTAAATCTATTCGACAACAAACTACCATTATGTGTCAATAAGGTATCAAGAAACGGTGGAGTTGGAGGCAAAAGCGGCAATTTAATAGTGCCTGTCCTACAACAATATGTATAAAATTTTGAATTACCATTTGTTCTATCCCTAACACACTCTGCCAGCCAATACAAAACACCACAAAATTTACAATGGTTGTCAGGCATTCCAATGTCAGACTTTTGTAAGTAATGACCTAAAAAAAACTAATATCATTAACTGTAACAGTGCGAAGGATTTTTTTTTTGAATAAAAACTATGTTTTTTTTTTAAAACTAAACGTTAAGTGTATATAGCTCTTTCGACGCTTTGCACTATGAAAAAGGCTCGTTTGGTTGTATAGTTTGTTACTGTTGATTTAAAGTGGATAAAAGTGACCGTCTTCTTTTATTAGATAACCGTGAATTTTCAGCTATTTCATAATGACCTGTGACATTTTTTTAAAATATATACAAAGGATTTTTTTTAATGATAAATTTTTTTTAAAGGGCATGAGTTAATATACTTGTAATTGGGACATCAACAAATTCTCGTCCTTCAAATGCAGGAGCAATCCGAACGGCTAAACTACACTAGGACATATGCCTAGTGGACGTAGGAATAGCTGATTTGTCTAAAATAGTGTTAGTATTTAATGGTAATTTTTTTACTCGGCTATTAAAATCCGTTAAAAATCAATCTAATTTACCTTGGTGACAATCAACAACAAAAATGTTAACATCGAATAGACCATCGTCGCCTAATGAATGTTGGGTTTGTTCGGCCATAGACAGAGTTAATAGCAACAAACTAAAAAATTAAAATAAATGAATGAGTAAAATGAATCCATGTTTGATCAAATAGTTTTCTTTTAAATTAAAAAAAGTAATGAAATAATATTTAAAATGCAAACGTATATATTGCTAATTATAAAGACATAATTTAAACATTAAAAAAGTAATTTAAAATAAAGTTTGAAAAATATAAAAATACCTGGATGGCGAAACAAACATCAAGAAAATCATATAATGATTAAAAAAGCGCAAAGCTCTACAATATAGACAAAAGGAAATTTGTTAAAAAATAATATAATTTATTGTGATAACAATCAACAACATAAATGTTAACATAAAAAAGACAATTGACGCCTAATAAATGGTGAGTTTGTTCGGCTATGGATAGAGTTAAGAATAACAAACTTTCGAATAAAAGAAAGAGAATGAATAAAATAAATATATGTTTGATCGAACAGTTTTTTTAAAATAAAAAAGAAAAATAATATTAAAAATGAAAGTATATATTGTCAATTACAGAATTTAACATTACAAGAATAGTAAAAAAAATTAAAAAGGTGGAAAAAAAAACCTAGACTGAGAAATAAACGGCAAGGAGATTGGATAGAGAAAAAAAAAATGCAAGGCTCTGCAACATAGATAACATGAACAAATCATATCTAGCTAACATATTTTAAATGATATGGGTGAATAGAAAAATACAAAAGAAACGAATTAAAAATAACAAACACTGATGTGCAAGAAAAGAGAAATTTGATGTTATAAAGAATAATAAGCTAAAGCAAAAAAGACAATAGTTGTAAAATATACCGTTTATATAACGGCAAATTAATAATAAACATATTCAGACCATGTTAATTCTAAAATGATAATTTATCTAAGTGTTTCATACAACACTGTTTTAAGTTTTGCTAAAAAGTTAAAATATTATACAAATAAGGTGAGAATTCATCCAGTAATTAAATTACAATTATTCAATTTAAGTTAATTTTTTCTTTTTTTGAAGCTCGAATGTTTATTTAACTAATTGCCAAGAAACATCCATTTAACTTTTTTTTATTGAAAATAAAATATTAACTACACGATAAAATAATATGATTATTCATCAAATAACAGTTTAAATACTATTCAAAATGAAGATACAATCAACAAACTAAAAGAAGAAAAGTTAATTTTAAAAACTAATAAAATTATACATGCATTTAACTATTTCATTTAAAAAAAACACGTTAACAAAATTTGGAAAAAAAAAACCAACATTAAAATGTAGAATAAAAAAATTGAAATAACTAATATATAAATAATGTACCGTTAAACAAACTACTATAAAATGCATAAATTATGACCAATCAAATAATAAGTATGATAAAGTGAGGGTCAATTTGATTTTTTTTTATTTTTACAATTTTCACAATTTCTAATTGTAGTCATATATTTTCTCCAAACTATACTTAGTAACCACATTAAGTTTGATGGCATTAAGAAAATGAATAATTTAAAATTATAAATTATACATAATATAAAAAAACTATTATTAAAAATGGAACATCAATTTTTTTTAGCCAATCACAAAAGGACAATGTATTGCTTACATTTTAAGTTGGTATATACATTAAATGTAATAACTATTTTTTTTCCTCTCAGGGAAAAATGTCCCTTGAAGAAACTTTAAAATTCACAATGATGGCCATTCTTTTTCCTGATTTATTTGATTGTTCCAAGACATAATTAATTACTCCAATTAGTTATATAAGCATAGTATATTTGGTTAATATTTCACTAACTTCTATACTAATATCAAAATAATTGCCACCATAGGTAATTGCATTATGTACTTGATAAATGGTCAATTAATGTGCTAAAACCTAGACTTAAAATATTCATTTATAGAGAGGGAGGTACTAATGCATGCTATATATAATTGGAAAAGAGAATAAAAAAACGACACCATTGTACTTCATTTAATATATGAAGCTTATATCAGCCACCAGGAGTCAAAAGAAGCCAACACAAACTATATATAAACAGCCCCAAGAAAGACAAAAAAAAAAAGGCAAAATAGATGACTCCTATAACAAAATTTACTTCCTTACAGCTTTACAAAGCAAGCACAGATTGCATTTTTTATAAAAAAAAAAACTAAAACGGATGACCAACTACCCCAGCCGATGCACGAATCTTATTAAGAACCCTCTTAAGCTTCTGGTATTTTTTCAGCAAATTTAAGTAATATTTAGACACTTGCTGATATGCAGAGTTAAGAGCATCATAGTCTGGATGTATGTTTTGATTATTAAGTTTTAAAATATAAAATTTTCAATGATTATAATCAATCACATCCAGATTATATATCAGCTTAAGATTATCTATGGCAGCATCAATTGCATTATTTTTAGCCTCTTCAACAGAATTCTCACTGATTCCCACCATATAAGAAACATATCTATGGCCCCTATTATCCTCAAAAAGATAATAAACAGTTACACAAATTAGAGTCCCTTCATTATGCTAGATGTCATAGGTAGGGGGTGACAAAACTAGTTGTTCACATATTGATTCAAGAATAGGAGCTAATGGTATATTAATGGTAACCATCTTATAAGCTGACATTTTGGTAAAAAAAAAATATTTCCATCAGTTCATATATTATTAATAATAAGCATGAATCAATTAAAAATAAATACTTCTAAAAAATGCTTCATAAAAAACATGGATTGTTTATATATATATAAACATGAACACACACTCACACACATAATACAAACACATAAAAAGAGAGAGAAAGGAAGGAAAAAGGAGTAGAGCAATAATATATAGACACATCAAGCATGATAAGTGAGTATGTTACATATTAAGAGCTGCTATAAAGAGAAAGAAAAACATGTTTTTATAGCTATCTTAAAAAAGTTAGAAAATAAAGGCTATTTAAGAAAAACATAACACTTAAAAAAAATAAGATCAATATAATGTGCAACAAACTAAGCAAATATTTTATTTTTCTAAAAAATACTTTCATATCTATTGATATATTATTGATAATAAGCATGAATAAAGTGAAAATAAATACTTCTTAAGCATTTTTATATATAAGCACACGCACACATACAATATACACAAACACATAAAAGAGAATAAAGAAGAAAGAAAAAAGAGGTAGAGCAGCAACATGTAAGCATATCCAGTTTGATAAGTGCATGTGCAATTTATTTAGGGCTGATGTAAAGAGAAGAAAAATATGTTTTCATAGCTGTTTAAAAAAAAATTGTTAGCAAACAAGGAATAACTCTTTTTAAAAAACATAACAGACAGTAGAAAAAAAAATTAAAAAAAATCAGATCAACATAATATGCAACAAACTAACAAATAATGGAGAAACATGAAAAATAACAAAGAAAACATCTTCATATATGAGAAACACCTTCTGAAATAAAAATATATATAAAAAAAAGGTTAGGTGTTCAGCAATAAAGAAACCGAGCCTAACCATATTAGCCCGAAAAGAAAACTTTTTATTAGAAAATAAAAGTGAGACTTGAAAAAACAACATAAATAGGAAAGAAAAATATCCAAATACAACAAACAATAGCAAGGGAAGAAAATAGAACTTCCCAACGACAAAAAGAAAAAAATTGCTTTAAAAGATGCAGCACAACATAGGTAAGAAAAGTAAAAAAAAAAAAAAAAAAAAAAAGCTAATATGACATGAAATGCAAAAACTCAAAGAACAATAAATGGACTCACCAACTAAATGCATAAAAATAATGAGATGAAAGAGAAGTAGTAAATAAGACACTTAACACACGCATATTGCATTTATTATGAATGCACTATATATAGCATAAGCAATGAGGCAAAATGGAAAATTGTGACTGTCCACATTAAGCAAAGAGCACCGAAGAACATTTAATGCAAATCTCAAAAGAGATCACAAAAGTAATAAAAAAAAAGGACATTGATAAAGGGATAGAATCTATCTCTAAAAATTTGGATAGAAAAAGTAAAAGCATTAGAAAAAGACTAATATATCCTTACATAAAAGAGCAATATTTGGGCAGTAGAATAGTTGAGAGGACAAATAAATAATATTGTTTTACAGCAGTCATAATTATATACCTAGAATGTATAAAAAGATCATAAATGACTACATGCATTGGAATATTAAACGATTTAACATGACTTTTTTTTTTCACTACACTACCCAAGACTACACACTACATTATAAGAATATTGAACTCCAAATAATTGTGGTTTATAAAACCTCACTTTACCATGGTAAAATTTCACTTCTACTCTCTCATTTGTTATGTGGCTTGTAATACCAAATAATAAGCACACCTAATTTATTGACGTACTAATATTGTTGTACTCATAATATAATTTAAGTTTATATCTATGAATAAAATAGATATATTAGTCATTTCATTTTCATAACAATTAAATTAAATTAATTAATTAAATACAATTATATTCAAAATAATGAAATATAATAGATTTAACAGTCTAATATTATATTAATAAACACAAAATATATAAATAAGTGCATAAAGTAAAGCATATATTGGACATATTCTATAATCTAAACTCCATTTGCACATTAAAATATAGCATATAGTGTATGCATAAAACTACTATATACATTTGTATATTAATTACGTGAATATGTTAGTTAATTAAATGTTCACTATCACAATTGCATTTTCATGAATACATGCATTCTAAAACTTCAACGTTAATTATATTATCTCATATTTTGTCACACAACACAAATACGATCTATTGATAAAATTAATATCATATTATTAAGTCACTCAACACAGGCAATCCACACATAATAGTAATTAATTCAACATTCATAAAAAAATTCAAATTCAACTACATGCAAATATTTGATACTAGTACAAATAATTAGTAAGATGATACGAGCGTAATTTATTTCTTGCATTATGAACTAAATAATTCGAATCTATGGACACACTATGCGTTTATTATTAATGAGTAATGAATTCAAATTAATTAAAATTTTATCTTCATTAACAAAAATTTAATTATTAAAATTAATATTGAAAATTATTTAACGTAAATGGACGCAACTAGTTAATTAATGTATAAAATTATCACATTGTTTATTATATCACATTTATCTATTATATTACAGCTGATTGAATCTCTAGACATATATGAAACTAGTTAATTGTATTGAATACCATAAATTTGTTTGTCATGTAATGTCCAATTGTATTGTAAAATATTGAAAAACATAACTTACATAATTTCATTTCACAATAACAATTAAATTTAAAATCCTATTTCAACATTACTTTATGATTGAAAGGTACTAAATTACACTAGTTATATATAATTAGGAAATGAACATTATATTTTAATAAAATTAAAATACTTAAATAAGAATGTAAGATTTTCCATTAGATACTAATAAGTAACTGCCTATAATATTGTACATTTATCAATAATATAGAATAAAATCATGATATCTATGTCATACAATAGTCAATTGTATTCAATATCATCAATTTTATTTTATATAAATATCCAAATTTATTGACTAATACATATAAACTACAATTGCAATATAATTATATAATCTAATATCAATAAAGTAATACCAATTTTATATAAATCCCAATGTTCAGTAATTAATTATGCAGCCATTCAATGAGTTCATTATATCACATATCAAATTAACTTACTGATGAGTTTAAAATCAAATATAATTAAAATTTAGTAAGTAATAATGATCATGTTTTCAATAATCATGTTTACAATAAGGGTGAGCATGAGGTCGGAGAAATTCAGAGATTTAAAATCTTCGGAATCATACTAAATTTCAAGAATTTCAAAAAAAAAATCTCTAGTACCCATACCAAATCCTAAAAATCTTCATATCAGTGCCATCTTATTTTTCAAGATGGTTTGGTATGAAAATTCAGTTTTTTCATAACGGATCGGTATGGTATGGTTCAAAATACGAATTCAGGAATTTATGTTAGACACAAATTAATATTATTAATTTAATTTATATATATTACCAACAAATAAACAGTAAAAATTTGTGTATGTTTATGCATTTTTGTATAAACATATATTTAATACATATTATCGGCAAAATTATTGTATGTTTAACCCTATATTATATATATTTTCAGCAATCGTAATAAAATAAGATTATATTATATTTTAGTTAATAAAACTGATCAACTTATCTTGTTTTTATTTGTAATCTCATTATTTACTTGAAATAAAATGACATAGTTTTATGCAAAATTACGTCGTTTTGATTATCCATAATATCTGTCTATATATTAATATGCAATAAAAATAAAAATTATAATTATGTAGCTCATTAATTTTAAATAATATCAATAAAATTAGATTACTTAATAAAAATAATAATTAATATATTATCAAATAAAATGATAATAATAATATATTTTAATTAATAAATTATACAATTTGAAATCATATAATGTTAATTTTATTATTTTCATATTTTTAATTTAAATTGAAAAATAATGGGCATTACACATTATTACTTGTTGTTGATAATAATAATCATTCTATGTTGTAATTATTTATTAATTGACTAATTTGAAACTATATATGTAATGTGAATTTTCTTATGTTCATATTTTAAATTTAAATTGTATATAATAGACACTTCATATTTTTACTTGTCAATTAAATAATAATAATAATAATAATAATAATAATATTATTATTATTATTATTATTATTATTTCACAAAAAATATTATTATTATTATTTGACAAAAAATTATAATAATAATAATAATTATTATTATTAACAATAAAATTAATAAAAAATTTGTTAATAATTTATTTATTATATTTTGAACACCAATATATTATTAATTTTATCATTAAGATTATTATATCAAATCAATAACGGTGGAGTATTCAAAATTTATCATTAATGCTTATTTTATTATTAATTTATTATATTTTCTAATTATATTAAATCAACATTTTTCATATTTAAAAGATATTCCCGAGACTATAATGATTAGGTTAGTATTTTGTGAGGTAATAAGGAGGGAAATTGTTTTACTTAAAATTTTGAAACTTAAAAGTTCAAAAGTTTTATAGAGGACAGTATTGGTATTTCATTGTTATTGATTTCCATGCACACCCTTACACTCTAACCTAAGGACTGAAATACCCTTTCTAGCTAAATTTTTGGGGATAGATTCTATCCCCTTAGATTTATCGATAAAAAAAACTCCCTTTTATTTATCCAACGAAAGTAATCATAATAATTCTAGTCATCTAGTATAGACATCTAAAAGTAGGATTATTGAACAAAATAGAAACAACATATATGAAAGTGACATTTAAGCAAAAAATACTGTTAAGGTAATGATTACTCAGAAAACAAGATTTTTTAAAGCAAAATGTAATCCAAATTCAAAAGATAAGCAAGTTTGACAGAAATTTAGAAGTAAAAAGACCGAATTACCACAACACTATTAACAACAAATGAATGCAAAGATATAAAGAAATGAGTGTATTTTTGGTAATTCAAGACAAACTTGAAGAACAGCTAAGCAACCGCACATGTGAGGGATAAAATTTAAAAGAGACAAAAAAACTGAGTAATTCTGTGAAAAAATAACTATTAATCCTAATAAAGAAAGGAGGCACACTGGACTATCAAGGCAGGAAGAAGGTTGCATCATAAAGATCAAATAATATCACTTGATATTATTTTTTTTTCAAAAAAATTACAACATTGCATCATGAATCGAACACAAAGAATAAAGAACAAAAAAAAAACACAATATATTAGTTATCAGACGGGAAAGTTCAATAAGGGCAATACTAAATAGATGCACAACACCAATCCAAATAAATATCATCTAAGAAAATGATTTTTTTTAAAAAAAATCCATATGCAATGGGAAACCAAAGTACCACAGACACTAAATCAAGTAAAGGAAAAAAAACATCTCATAAAATAATGAAAAAACATGCACATAAAAGCGAAAAAATTAATTTTTCCAATTAAAATGATACAAAGGTCAAAAGGAAAAACACATGTCATGGAAAAATACACATTTTTCATCTAAAAAGCTAAATAAAAAAGGAAAAAAAAACCATGCATGCAACAGGGAAAAAACAAAAATTTCTCTTAATTCCTCGAAAAAATTAACCAATAAATAAAAATTAAACAAACCATACATGCCAAATCTAAATCGTGTCATATAATTATTATTTTTTTAAATTTCATCCGTCTTTTTCTCCACAGATCCACAAAAAAGGAAAAAGTTAAAACAAAAAAAACATGCATAGGAAAAATATATAAAGAACACATGAAATAAAATAACCAAAAGAAGACAGAGTATTCATGGCTTAGATGAAAAAAAAAACATTTAGGCAATCAACTTACTGTCCAAGTATTGAAAAAAATTAAATAAACTAAGAAAAATAGTATGTTTTCTTTTCAAGAATTCAGAAAATACAAAAGAATAAAAAAATGAACATAAAGATGAAATAAAGCAAACATCTGATTATATAGAAATTTTTTTTTTTAAAAAAAAAGAGAGAACGAGAAGATAAGCAATGCTCTTGAACCATCTGATAGAAGTTTTCTCTAATCTTCATTTTTTGTTTTAGTATAAAATGAAAAGTTTAAGGGAAGAAGCATAACAAATCTGTACAAAATAGGAAGAGGGAAATAGAAAAAGAATCGTTAAGAAGAGATCATGGGACTGATACAGAGAAAAAAAGTATAAGACATGAAAAGTTTTAATTGGATGTTGAGATTAGGAGAAAAGAATTGTGGCTGGTGCATAGGAAAATTCGTGGGATAGAAAAATAGAGACAGTTTTAAGAGAATAAATGACATCAATAGGCATGTATAATGGACTTAAACAACGTCGTTTAAGGAAATAGCATAAAGCCAAAAACGTCATTTACTAAATTAATCGTTCTGGATTTCCCGCTACTGCGAACAACACGCATCTGACATTCAAACATATGATCTGAAATTACTCGAAAGCACATTCGTAACCATAAAGATGGTACCGTTTTGTAAATGTTGTCTAAGGTTTAGTTAGGGAAAAAAAACAAAAATAGGCACAGCTAGTCCAAGGCTGGGTTTGAAAAAAAAAAGTTGGTGACAGCTGTTAGGCAACTTGCATAGACAAACAATTGCATTATAAGGGTAGCCAAAAAAGTAAAAAAAAAAAAAGGTAGGCTGGAAAGGACATGCAAATGAATAGCATGGAACTTGGAATGAGCAAAACATACGACGTCGTTTATATTGAAGGTTTATTCGCATAGGAAAAGTCGTGGGATAGAAAAATAGAGACAGTGTTAAGAGGGTAAATGACATCCATAAGCATGTATAATGGACTTAAACAACATCGTTTAAGGAAATAGCATAAGGCCAAAAACGTCATTTACTAAATTGACCATTCTGGATTTCCCGCTACTGCGAACAACACGCATCTAACATTCAAACATATGATCTGAAATTACTCAAAAGCACATTCGTAACCATAAAGATGGTACCGTTTTGCAAATGTTGTCTAAGGTTTAGTTAGGAAAAAAACAAAAATAGGCACAACTGGTCCAAGGCTTGGTTTGAAAAAAAAAAGTTGGTGACAGCTGTTAGGCAACTTGCATAGATAAACAATTGCATTATAAGGGTAGCCAAAAAAGTTAAAAAAAAAAGGGCAGGCGGGAAAGGACAGGCAAATGAACAGCATGGAACTTGGAATGAGCAAAACATACGACGTCGTTTACGTTGAAGGTTTGTACCTCTATGTTTCAAAAAAAAAAAGGTGTCGTTTTCATAATGACAAAATTGATTTTTTTTTTTAAAATTACACAGAATTCACTATAGATGAACAGTGAATTTAGTGTCCTGCTTTATATCTTATATAGATATAGATTTCAACAGACATTTTATAAAATTAACTCACAAGTGGAGCATGCCAGCCGACGTGTCCTCGACTGCCTAAATGCTACGGCTTTCGCTCAAGAACTCTCTATAATAAATAATATTTACTTAATAATTAAATAACAAATAAATTCCAAAATTTCCAAAAAATTATAAAAATTATAGAATTAGTTAAATTGACTTGGAAATACCCTAAATATAGCATTTGAGGCTAATGAAATTGAGTTAAAACAATTTAAATGGAAATTGATTAATTTCCACCGAAACACTTCTGGAATTTTTATCTCAAATTCCATGAGGAATCAGACTTATCTCTAGTTATGGACATTAATCCTCACAATTTATACTATTTATTAAAAATAAAATCATAATTTTCTGAGCTAATCACTATTCATCACCGGAATCCGATTGGGACTCGAAGGATTTCTTCGTCGAAAAATGTCTTTTACACAAATCAATTATACCAACATGATCATAGCAATATGTAGAACTCAAAAATAGCCTCAAACGCAATAAACAACCATCAAATTAATAGATCAGAGAGAAAAATGAAAATTACTAAATAAATTTCGATCGAGGCCTAAATAACGTGGATCATATGTAAAATTGGTCTCCACCGACTCCTGGAAATGAGATAAGTTCGATGGCGGTGGTCTTAGTAGCTAACAGTCGCTAGAAATGGTAGTTCGAATGTAAAAAGTTTAGGCCGAAACTTCAGAGCTTGAACTGACTTAAATCAAACCAAATTCCATGAAACCAAAATTACTAGCATGTAGAGCATGTTGAGGATGATTTATGGTTCGAATTTCATGAAGAACAGAGGTCGTTTGGCCAGTGATCAGAGAGGAAGAGGATGACTTATGCTACTATGACAAGTAGGGGAGTTTAGAGACTTAAGTGAATTTTTTGCTGCTGACAACTATAAACTGAAGAGGAAACGGCAAATTACCACTTTGGTCCCCGTATTTTCTGTAAAATGTCCATTTAATCCATCTACTTTGGAATACAGATAATTGCTGGCAATTAAATGAGTTAATCACTTGTAGACAAGAAAATTTCCAGTAACTAACTGTGTTAACACCATGCAACGACCCCACAACCACTCAACAACCCAACAACAATAGTAACACATACTTATTTATTTAAATAAATTATAGGTTATTACATTATTCCCCCTTAAGAAAATTCATCCTCGAATTTTATATCAATATGGAAACAAACAGGGGTATTAACTATGCACATCCACCTCTGTCTCCCAAGTACAGTCCTCTATTATATGGTTACTATACAACACTTTCACTATAGGAATCTCTTTAGTACAGAGCTGGTGAACTTGCCAATCCATAATCGCCACAGGATACTCCTCATATGAAAAATTCTCACTAAGTTTCACTGTTTATGGCTAAAGAATGTGAGAGGGATCAGAAATGTACTTCCTTAATATGGAAACATGGAACTTTCGATGAATCTGAGAAAATTCTAGCCGCAACACTATCTTGTAAGCCACATCACCAACTCTTGAGTATATCTCAAAAGGTCTGATATACCTTGGAGCTAGCTCACCTTTTTGACCAAATCTCATTACTCCTTTCATCGGTAACACCTTCAAACATACCATGTCTCTAACAGGAAATGATACATCCTTTCTCTTAGGATCTGCATAGCTTTTTTGTCTACTAAAAGCTGTCTTCAACCTCTGTTTGATGACAAAAATCTTCTCTAAAGTCACTTACACTAATTCTGGCCCTGTTAGTTGCCTCTCTCCAACTTCCCAACATAAAGGAGATCTACACTTCTTACCATATAATGTTCATATGGGGCTATCTCAATACTTGCATGATAACTATTGTTATATGCAAATTCAATCAATGGTAAGTGTAAATCCTATTGACTAATAAAGTTGTTGACCATTTTCATGATTAAACTCCTAATTTTGATCTTTGACAATCAATTTAAGTTGCTAATAATTTTATTTAAGTGTGTATAAGTTAGGACTCTATTGGAAGTTAAAATGAAGTATGAATATACTGGGTTGGTTCGACCTCTGAGATTCAAGAAGGCTTTTGACATCCTTAGAACCTAGTAATGAGAAAGTTATCTTCTTCACATTTGAAGTAGACATCTTAAGATTTCTTAATTGGGCTTACTTGTCAAAATCCGAGTTCATTTGGGCATGCAAATCTTGAGTCGAAGTCAACATATGTAGCTGCCATTTTAGATTGCACAGCTCTTATTATTTCAGACATATCTTGAGCTACAGAAGTCCAATTGAGGTGATTCAAAATGATATGGAAAGATAAGTCAAATATCTACAACTATTGTGAAGAAATTATAGGCAAATTCGAACGTTTCCAGTAGACTATCAAGGGTTCAACTTGTAAAGAGCTGTCTGACAGCAGTCTGCCGTTTTAAATTGCACAGCTGTTAGTATTTC
>CATIWK010370764.1:0-10880 GCA_949634005.1 Mallotus japonicus
GAATAGGTTTTCTACCAAGTTTTTCTATAAAAAAGGGATGCAATGGAATTAATTCCACATTATTTGAAGCTATAAACAAGAGCCAAACGAAGATCGAAGGAGATTCATTCAAGATTAAAAGAGATTTATTTTATTTTCTTCTTCATCTTTTAATTCTTTCAATCATGTTTGTGTGCTTCACCACAATTATGCGTGGCTAAATTTCTTTTAGAGTTTAGGTTAGGAGTAGCTATTCTATGATGTGATTGAACACAAGATTTATCAATTTGATTTTTCAGTTAATTTTATGAGTTGCTCTTCATTTCTTGTATTTAATTAAGGGCCCAATTGATTGTATGTTTATGGGTAGATTAACTAATGAGAGTTAGGGGAATTTACCAACTTAAGACTCATAGGACTTAGATCACTCGACCACGAGAGTAGGCGAGCTCTACGGGGGAACATGACAGCAGGCAAGGGTCTACGATGGTAAAATAATTGTTAAGGAACTTAATGAGTTTAGATTAACTTCTTAATCACGAGAGTGGGTTAAACTTTAATCTTTGCATGCTTAATTGAACTCGAGAGAGTCTTTAGGTATTTTAGAATAATTGCCCTTAACTGAAATCATTGTTTTTGTTAGTTAACTATTCATGATCGGATTGGAATAGTAAAACTAAACCTAGGCTCTAAGCTCTTTATCATTTTATTATAATTTAATTTAGATTGATTTGTTTATTTTACTACAAAATTCACTTTTATTTAATTTACTAGCTGAGAACATAAGTAAAAACATTGGTACTCAATATACAGTCCTCGTGGGAATAATATCTTTTGTACTACAATTCACGATCCATGCGCTTACGGGTTTTGAACATAATAGTACACTTGCATACATGACTAAAGCATAAATAATCAACATTTCATGAGCATATTCACTCACATACTCTTCACATGGCATAATAACCAACATTCCATTAGCATGTGAACTTACATAAATATTTCAAAAAAATCATTATCATTAATCTCTTTTTGGTAACATGCCATCCTTATTGTACATACTCATACATCTATACATGTGCTTAGGAAAATAAGTATGCATCACATTTTCATAAAGCATAGCAATGCATTACAATTTCTGCACCTTGGGAAGGCAAGTCATTTTATCCTTAATCTTGAAGCATAATGCATGGACAATTTATTTCTCTCTTGATACCATAATAATTATTTGCATCATATGAATCTACATACGTTGCTTAAAGAAATAAGCTACATTTCCCTTCATCATGTAGCACAATCACCATTCACACATGCATTTGCTTACATACCCTAAAGAATAACACAATTTCCCCTCATCTTATGGAAAAATAATTTTTTACTTTGAATGTGTATATATACATGCCATCTCTCCCTTTATTATCCATATATACGCACACACTATTAAAATAACATGATACTCACCTTCAATAAATGACAAAGACTATTAGTATTTCCTACAGACACAAAGCATTCACATATGCACTTACATGTCCTTTTTCTCATCTTGTTGCATAATCACTTGCACACATGCATTCTCTTAAATGCCATTGAGAGGTAACTTTTTCCCTTTTATCATTAGTATTCCAAGCATACATGCACACCTTAGAAAGATAAGCAATCCTCCTCATGGAATAACATGATTGTCAACATTCCTTACATGCATACACTTGCATATATGTCTTATCATATAGCATAGTCATCCATATCACATGCATATACAAATCCATAAAACATACAATAGAAAAACCCAAAAAAAAAGGAAGAAGGAGAAGAAAAAAATTAAACTCTCTTCATTTAGTCTAATAACTAATACCTCATGCATATTGGAATTAGCATACAAAACTTCATAACTAAGATACAATTATCAACATTGCATACATACATGTATATATGCATTTGCAAAAATAATCTTGAGGAGCAATCAATAAGTGATCGCAAATGCTCATGGAAGATCCCGTAAAGTAGTTGTAGCCCTTAGAAAGCCCCAGTCAAATTAAACATATTTTATAATTCGTAAACACGACATCACGGGAGGCTCCAAACTTCTTTAACATGCATTCGTTGTCCCTCGTAAAATCTTTTAGCCCTCAAAGACTAGTATCAATCATGGTTCTAGCATTATCCTTTAAACAATAACAAAACTCATAAGCCTGAAATCCAAAAATGGAGAACTTACAAACCTTTCCTCAAAAACCACCACAATATTAGCTCAAACACCATAAAAACAGTTCACCAAACCTTCTAAACTCTCCAAACTCACCCAAATACAAAAATTAAAAACCAACCAAAAATGTTGCTTACTAGTCACCGAACATCTGTGGTCCACACCCCATGGCATCCTTTTAAACATGGGGGAGGAGAAAAGAGTTACATCCTTTTAAACATCCTTTTAAACATGCAGCCAAATAAAATAAATAATAAAATGAAATAAAGTGCACACACAAAGAAAGGAGGGAGGAGAAATGATTAAAACCCTTTTGCACACAAGATAAACGAATAACAAAATAAAATAAAATAAACATCAAAATAATTAAATAATAACCAAAGCGCTACTAGTTTATTCCGTCCTGAAACTAGAATTTAAATTAGTTCTTCAAAAATAAATAAAATAAAGAACCTATAAGAAAATAACAAAGTTAGTTTCAAAGAATAAAATATGAATTAAATACAAAAGGCAAAACATGTAATATTCACAATTTAAATGAATTCTACCAATTACTTTATTTAACACCTAATAGCTCAAAATTAAATTTATTAAATTACTTCCGGACACTAAAATGTCAATCCTAAAATATAATATTAATTAAAATATTTAAATACTAAATAACCTAATGGACATAAAAATTAATCTAAATAATGCAATAAAATGTAACTGAATAAATAAAACTAATATAGATCAAAATACATAATATAAATTGCACAGAACATAAGAATTGATAAACAAGCAAATAAAATATAAGAAAAAAAAGTAAAATAAAGCAAGAATAACAAAAACAATAAAAAAAATCTAAAAAACAGAACTTAAATTAAATAAATAAAAATAAAGTAATACAATTACATAGACTAAATAAAGAATAAAGAATAAGTATAAATAAAAACAAAATAAATAATATATAGTGAAAACAAAACACATGAAATAAATAAAAAATAAAAATAATAAAATGATCAGTGGGTTGCAAAGTTAGTAAATAAATATAAAAGGTTTAGGTGGCCAAAAAAAGAAAAAGTGCCAGAGAAGAAAAAAAAATGTGAAAACAAGAAAGGAGGGGCACTGTTGCCCGAAAAAATCAAGAGCAAAGAAACATTGAACAAGTAGCAGCAATACTAGGCACTGTTGCAAAAATAAGAGAAAAAAATTAAAGAAAACTAATAGCTTAAAATAATTTGCCCTTAAATTACCTTCGAAATGCAACCACCTCTAAAAAATATTATTGTGTTATCCGAATTGAATCGAGATCCCGGATTCCTCCAAAATGCAAAGGACAATTGTATTTTCTTTGTTTTTATGAATTGATTTTATTAAAAAATAACTTATGTCAACAAATTTTATTTTGAATGTCTTTAAACCTAAAACTAATTGAAATGAAATTAAAAGAAAAATCAAAAAGCAAAATGCAGAATCTTTTTTGAAAGGATGCAGATTTTTTCCCCTTCCTCAAAATGTCAAAATATCCTTTATATAGGGTTAGCTAAAAACCCTAGACCTCCCTACTTAAACCTAAGCCATATTCTCTCTTAAAAAAAAGGTGAAAGTGGTGCACGTGTTCCAACTTAGAAGTAGGTTACAAAAAGTGCAAAATTACACATTTCATCCTCAAACTTTTAATTTTTTTTTAAAAAAAGAAAAAAAATACAATGACAAACAATTATCCTGCATTCAAAGGTTTTCCAAAATCTTTCTTCATTTCCTTTCACAATAATAATTTTCATGAGATTAATGAAATGATGATCATCATAGGATTTTCTTTGTGGGCCGATCAAATTGAGTGTCTACAGTTTGTCCCTTTACTTTTTCAAAAATCGACACGCAAATAATGTAATGAGATTTATGAAAAAGCACAGATGCACATAATTAAAAGGATTCAAATTTTCAAAGCTAGATGTCCGAGAAAACGATCAAATATTCTGTCTCTACACCATTGATTTCGGGGTACAACCCGAAAGGTGAAAACCTAATCACACACAATAAAATTTAGAAAGGATACAACCTTGTCTTCAGGCAACTATTTGAACTTCTATGTCGTCAGCCTTGGGGTACAAACCCGAGAGGTCATTTTCTTGGAATCTGCACTGTCAGCCTCGGGGTATAACTCGAGAGGTCATCTTCTAAAAATTCATGCCGTCAACCTCAGGGTACAAACTCGAGAGGTCATTTCTTTATCTTATGTACCATTGTCCTTAGGGTACAATCCGAGAGGTGAACTACTGATACTTCGATCAGCAAACTTCATCTTCTGCATCATCGACCTCGAGGTATAACCCGAGAGGTGAAAAACTAGAAATAAAAATCTCATCACATAAGACGAGAGCTTTATAGCCACTTCCAACTTCAGGCGAGGTCAAATAAAAAAGTGTCATATAGCCTTACGAGCATCAGGCGAAATCATTCAAAATATGCCATATAACCTCACAGGCGTCAGATGAAGTCAAACAAAATAAATCATGTAACCTCATAGGCGCCAGTCGAAGTTAAATAAAAAAATCCATGTAGCCTCACATGCATCAGGCAAAATCAAATAAAACAATCCATGTAGCCTCTAGGGCATCAGGAAAAACCAAACAAAACAAGCCATGAAGCCTTACAGGCGTCAAGTGAAATTAAACAAAACAAGCCATGTAGCCTTTGGGGCGTCAGGCGAAATCAAACAAAACAAGCCATATAGCCTCACAGGCATCAGGCGAAATCAAACAAAACAAGCCATGTAGCCTCTGGGGCGTCAGGCGAAACCAAACAAAATAAGCCATAAAGCCTCACAAGCGTCAGGCAAAATCAAACAAAACAAGCCATAAAGCCTCACAGGCGTCAAGTGAAATCAAACAAAACAAGCCATGTAGCCCCACGGGCGTCAAGCGAAAACAAACAAAACAAGCCATGTAGCCTCACAGGCATTAGGCGAAACACCACAATAGGACTGCATCCTATGCACCAGAGCTAGCTCACTTTTTGAGAAAACACATTCACAAAAGATTCAAAACTGATGTATGCATGGTCATGATTTTTGAAAGCTTTTGAAACTGATTTGATAACACAAGCTCATATGCACTGTTTTGTGAAAGACATGCATTATTCTAATGCACCTATGTATGAATATTTTTTGCAAAATGATTCCATGTTTGCATGAATTAATAATCATAAAATAAGAAATCTTGAATGATTTATCCAAATGCCTTTTCTGTTTAGAGCTAATCCTCGAGAACTGGCCCTTATCATATCGAAGAATCTGAATTCAAAAATTGAGTCTGTCAAAGACTGTCATTGAGACTGATTTATCCAAATAGAACAAAAATTTGGACCCCCCATGTTCAAATTGGGATGACAACAAATGCCCTCTTGCTTGGTCGCCTCCTTGGAATATTTTACTATCGTAGGACGGTAGTGTTTAACCCTTAATATGGAAAAGATACTCTATTTGCCCCCCAGTCTAAAAATATGTTGAAAGACTCTGTCACTCATGAGGCTTAACATATCACATGATCTTAAAATCTACCCTCTCACTCTTGCATCATAAAGCAGAATCTTATGAGCACTTGAATTGCTCTTCTTAGAATGAAAGTGCAACCAATTTTTTTTATATTCCCTCTTTTGCCTAGGCCTCCCCCTTTCTAGGGGTTTTCGAACCTAGCTAGGTCTTTCATTTTTCTTTTTTTTATCTTCCCTCTTTTGCCTAGGTCGCTCCCTTTTTGGGAGTTTTCAACCTAGCTAGGTGGATGTAAATTCATGCTGATGATGGACCATTGTTTTGTCATGCTTAATGTCCATGTTGCCTCTTAGCTGTTGATCATTTGACGCTCTTCCTACTGAATGCCATTTGTGTTACTAATTATCACAAAATCAGTAATCATCTGACATGTGCTTTGATACTTTATGTGCTAACACCATGCCGGTCATATCCATTTCACATGATTACTCATTCATTATAATTAAGCATGGTACATTATGCTTGTTATTGATCAGCCCTTTGCAGGTTTTCTGACCAACTATTTTTCAACACACATTGGGTGGAATTTTGTTTTTGGTACCATTGGTAATTGAAAATAATTTTTAAAGATGGGTGCTCAAAGATAAGTTTTCAAAAGGTCACACAGGATCGACTTTTCAAACATAAGGGCACAAACAAAAACTTTTCTTTTTTCCTTTTTTTCCGTTCTCGTTTTTATTTTTCTCTTTTCTTCATTTCTTCTCGTTCTCTTTCTTTTCTTTTTTCTTTTTTTCTTTTCATCATTTTTTCTTTGTATTTTTCTTCTTTTCTTCTCTCTCTTTTTCTCTCTTTCTTGGAGTCTCTTCATAGTCCAATCCATATTTCTGTGAGAATCCCTGAGCCACCAAACGAGCCTTGTACCTCTCTATCGATCCATCAGGACGACTCTTTAATTTATAAACCTATTTACAGGATATAGGTTTTACATCTTTAGGCTTTGGCACCAGATCCCAAGCCTCATTTTGCTTTAGGGCATCTATTTCTTCCATAGCCTTCCTCCATTATTTGCTTAAGGATGCTTCCATGTACATTGCAGGCTCTTTTGCATTATCTTCTTCAACAAGTGCTGCTTTAGCATATTTGGGGTTCTTTTTAATTTTTCTTGATGTTCTTCTCAGATGTGGCCTATAATCTACTACACCTTCATCCTCTTGAATCTCCTCAAGTTGGCTTGATCGTGCTTCTTCCGATGTCTGCTGATGCACTCCTATGTGCTATGGGGATTTTGACTTCTTGGGTGACTTGTCCTTGGTTGTTTCTTTTTCTACATCCTCTTCTTGAGTAATTTCTTAATTTCTTCTACCACTTCATCTTGTTCAATTCTCTCTTGTAACTTCTCCTCAATTTCTTTTGAATCCGGTAGAATGACTTCTTGAGGAGACCACCAAGGATGAAGCTTTATCAAATATCATATTTCTTGATTTATGACATCTCCCTTTTATAGGATCATAACACTTCCACTCTTTTCTTTGATCATCATAACCCACAAAGATGCACCTTATTGCTTTCTTATCAAACTTGCTTCATAAATGATTTGGTACAAAAATATAGCATACATAACTAAAAACTCAAAAATAACTTATAGTGGGTTTTATACTCCTTAGCTTCTCGTAGGGTGAAATGGATTCAAGTGGTGCTTGTGGTAGCCTATTAATCACATGTGCAGCTGTAGACGGCGGGGTTTAGCGCGCCCCTAAGTTTCTTGCAACCGCAATACTGTTTAAGCTCAGGGCTTTAGGGAACACACTACTATATCATATAGACATAGTGTGGAGATGATGGAGTCGCCACCCAGGGTAATAACTGGGACAAAATTGGAGGTGGTACTCTATTCTCTAAAAGAAAGCTAGCACCACAACCAGGAAATTCTGGATTCGGAATACTATCTTCTCTTAGTCTTGTGTTCTTTTAGAATTATCTTATTAATTATTATTTTATCCTCTATTTACATGCAATTTCATAAAACCCAATTTAGACATCCATAAATCCCAAAAGACAAACTAATCATGAAATAGCATGTAAACAATGTATCATTCAAGCTCATAATCCCTATGTTAGTCTAATCTACAAGTTTTAATTAAAGTGAGCTAAGTTTACATGTTATGAAAGCTTAAATTAGTGGGCTTAATTGTACATGTTTTATTTCTAAAAATGGGCTAGGTCTATAAATTATGGAAAAGCTTTAATTAATGATCTAAGTCTAAATTAGTTTTATTAATTACAAATGGGTCTTATGTCTAATTAGCTAGGTGGGCCTAAATTAATTCTTACCTAAAATCTGAGTTAATTATGAACCTAAAAATAAAATTAATTAATTAATCTTAAAAAAACCCTAATTACTAAGAGTGAATCTAATAATTAACCTAAAACCCTAATTATGAGCTTAAATGCAAAAAACACAAAAAAACACAATTCAAATATAAAAATAGATCTACAATAAATAAAACAACATAAAAAACATAAAAGAAAATAAAAATTCAAATAAAAATAGATTAAAATCATAAAAAAACATAAAAAGCAAAGTTATTTCTAAATCTATTTAATTTTCATTCACCCTAAAATTAACTAAAGTCACCAATGATTTTATTAACTTTTACCAAATAAAACCTAATTTACTAATCAATTAATTAAACTAAACTATACATTCACACACAATTTTATTAATATCCCACTATTGGGGCTATTACAAGGATCTAAAACAATAAAAAACAATAAAACTGTAAATAATGAAAATATAATAAAACATTAATAACAAAGAAGATAACAAAAACCCTAAAACTAATGAATCATGAAGATCATGTCCACGATCTCTTGAGATTCATATCTTGCAATCTCAGGTTACCCCCTCCATTAAAATACAAAAAAAAAACAACAGAATAAATGATTAGTGTAAAACAAAAGAAAGAAGAAGAAGAAGAAATAAAAACGAAATAATGAAATAAACAAAATGAAATAAATAAGTGAAAGAAAATAAAACACTGATGCAGATGTTGTATTGATGGCTCCTCAGAGAATAGGTGATTTGCACCGTTTGAATATTAGAATTCGCCTGGAATGTTGGACTTCGACTATCTCTTGAAGGCGACTGTGTTTCTTAAGATCAGTTGAAAAACTCTTGTGCTTGCGTGTTTAAATTCTTCCGCAGAAAACTTTAAAGAAGAAGAAGAAGTAAAAAGCTTTGATTTTGTTTTGCAGAAAACTAAAACTCTCAGCTATAGATCTCGTCCTCTCTTGGATTTCGTCCTCAGCTTCCCGTTCAAGCTTTGATTTTTTTTTTTAACATTTAATTACAAAATAGTCCCTATAAAAACCAAAACCTTTCAATTGAGTCCTTAAATATACTTTAGAAACACAATCAAGCCTCTTTGAGATTCCGAACTCAAACATCCCGAGACTCATTTTTAATTTTCTCATCATCGGAGTTCTCTGTCTCATCAATGCTCGGCTATCCTGAAATTGGGTGTCTACAGTGCTTGTGGACTCCACTAGTTGTTTCCTTGATTACTCCTGGAAAAATTAGGATGATTTCTTCAACTAGGATTGTAGGTATTACCATGCACTGGGTTTTGCTACCCTTTGAAGTTATTCATATAGTTCACATTCTTCATTGATAATCCTTGCATTATTTGGCATTCTATAGTCGGATGCTCGCCCTGACACAATTCACAAGAAGAAGATAAGTTAGTTGTAAAGATAGTATTAACATTCATTTGATTTATTCTTTTGGATAAAGCATCCAATTTTGCATTTATCATGGTCAAACTATATACTTCCATAAACCCTCCTTTCTTTGGAATGGCCCTTTTATTTGACCAGAGGCTTTATGTGTTGGCCATTTTCTCAAAAAGGTCTAAAGCTTCTTCAGGTGTTTTTGACATGATGATTCCTCCAACTGATGCATCAATGTTCACCCTGACCGATGGATTGACACCTTAGTAAAATGATTAAACCAAATCCCATGATGGTATTAATTGCAGTGGACACTGCCTTTGAAGATCCTTAAACCTATCACAGCATTCATAAAAGCTTTCATCCTCTTTTTGAAGGAATGAATTGATCTCATTCCTAATCTTCAATACCTTAGCTGGTGGAAAATACTATTTGAAGAAAGCATTGTAGAGCTCTTGCCATGTGTTATAGAGTTGGGTGGTAAGCTTGTAAACCACCTCTTGGCTCTATCCATAAGGTAAAATGGAAAGAGAATAAGCCAAATTTCTTCGGGTTGCACTCCATTCATCTTGAAAGTCGAGCAATACTCTAGAAATCGGGTCATATGACCAATTGGATCCTCGTGTGGCAATCCATTAAATTGTGAATTTTGAATCATTTGGATCATAGTGGATTTTATCTCGAAGTTATTTGCTACAACCGCCGGCCTCATGATAGGATTTTGATCACCTTAGACGTTAGGACTCATAAAGTCCCTCATAGTCCTTCGCCCAATTTGCCCATTTTATCCATTTTTTCCATCTTGGGCTGGTGGTTGTCTAGGATTTCCTTCTTCTTCCATTCTATTTCTATGCTATCTCCTTCTTCTAACTGCCCTTTCAAGCTCTAGATCAATCGGTAGCACTACGTGTTATGTGCATGCATTAACACAAGTCCCTGCAATACCACAAATGAAAACAAAATTAAAAATAATGTCAAAATCAAACAACAAAATTTTCTTAGCAATATCAATTTTGGTAACCTCGGCAACGGCGCTAAAAACTTGACGTGTGAAATTCGCAAGCTTACGAAATCGTTTCAAGTAGTAAAATAAGATATCGTCCCATAGAGATTGCAAACTGATTATTGAAATACTAAAAGTGTTTGTTTTTTTAAACATCAAATTTTGGTTTGAAAATCAAGTAAAAATAAACAAAACAAATTCAATTAAAATTTAACAATCAAATAAAAGCTAAGGTTCTTATTATCATTTTAAACTTTTCAAAAAATTAATTAAACATCTAAGTCTTTAACTAATCTTAATTCAATTTGAAAGCATCTTTAAAACCATAGATTTTCCTCTCAGATAAATCTATAATTAATTGAGTAGAAATAACACCTAGTTTACTAGCTCTCACTAACTAAATGTTTCTTAAACCCAATTTTAAGTACAACTTTTAATCAATATTAGCTACTTAAATGTCTCTCAACTAAGTAAGCAACTAATAGGTTATT
>CATIWK010370772.1:0-10812 GCA_949634005.1 Mallotus japonicus
CCTTCATTATTTTTTTTTTCATTTTTCTTTCTGCAAACTTCACTTTGTTTGACAATTGTATCTCCACATCTCTTAATATTTTCATAGTCTCTTCGTACATGTCCTTTTCAGCCTTTATTTTCAAAAATAGTTATTTCTGATAGGGTAGAATTTCAGGATCAAGCCATTTGAAATAACCACAATCATCATGTTATCAAACAAATAAATAAAACCTTAACAAGAACAACTTCACTAATCAAACCATTAATGTCTAAGAACAAAATAAACTACCAATTACAACCCACCACCAACTCTAAATTTTAAAATTAAATTACCTTTCGAATGGGACATTGATAGAATAATCTCTTAGGATTCTCCATTGTCATTTATGTATACACACCTGATGTGAACTCATGCCCACATTCTTTTCGAGGAATCGAGCTTGAATAGGGGACACATGATTGTGATGAATTTCCAAATGAAGGACTCCAGTAATGTGATCTTGAGCTGATTGACACTTTCTTCCAAAAATGGCAAATGATGAACCCTACTGTGATGAACCCTAAATTATACCTGAGATGAATAACGAAGATGGTTGGGAGGAGGTGTTTTCGTTAGACATATAAATCCATTCTCTAGCAAAAATGGTGTGTTTTAACATGAACTTGGGGTCAGCTAATGTGGAAAAGTGAAACAATCTTTGGTTGTCACACAAGCATGTAGTCCCCGCAATTGCCATCGATGTTTCAAATTGCAAAAATTTGGAAAGTTGTGTTTTAATTTGCCAAAATAAAAAAGATGTAATTAAATTGTAAAAAGCGCTAAAGGTCAAAATTTTATTTTTTTTTTTGCAAATTACCCTTTTTATATGCTGTTTCGGATTATCCGCTCTACCAACTTATGACTTGTTTATGGGTTCTTCGTCATTTGTATGGATGGCATTTTATCTTTAACTGTTGTGTGTTTATTTTCCTTTTCTTAAGTAATATTTGCTATTGTACAAATGTTTGTATCTATACAAATAAAATTAGAACCACTGAATTAATTTTTATTTAATTACAACCCATTGATTATTTTTGTGTATCAATACCTGCAAAATGTATCAATGATTATAATTAAATAAGTATTAATCTAACGATTCTAATTTCATTTGTATAGATATATATATTTGTACCGTAGGACTCCTATTTATAAATCTACAAATTTTAGTGTTTTATTGCATATAGAGTTATGGCTCTTTTTTTTTTTTTTTGAGAATTAAGATTTCATTAGGAAACCACAAGAGTCCCAAGCTAGGGAATATAAGAAACTACCATAAGGCAGAGACAAAATAATGAGGATGGAATTGTCAACATCCTGGGAGGGGTTACTTCAAACGGGTAACCACTATGCTAAAACAAAGGATGATTCTAACATCCTAGAGGAAATACAGTAGAAGCTAGCAAACAAAGCTAAGCTAATCAACAAAGCAACCAACTAGCATAACACCTAATAAAACAAAATTAGAGTCACTAATCTTACTAATAACCTACCACTAGTAATACAAGTGACTCCAACAGCCTTCTGGAGAGAGGCCCTATCTAGGCAATATCACCATCTAGACCATGTTCGGTCCCTTCTTGAGGCTTAAACCTGTGTTGGGCTTTGGCAGCGAGGAGCTTTCATGCTTCTCCTCGGGCTTTAGTATCTTGGTCTTGGGTTGGGTAAGGTAGTCATCAACTGGCTCAATCACAACCCTTTCCTTGTGACCTTTATCAACTTCCTTTCTCTTGCCTTGAGCCCCTCCATTGCACGATTCTAAAATGGACAGAGAAGCTACCTGACAGATAGCAGAGTCCACAGCCTCTATAGTATAGAAGTTAGGCTTAGGTTGAGCTCTAACTATAGCTATGCTTCCTTCTCCAATACTCTGTTGACCATCATTACCATCCATCTTCTCTTTCCCTTTTACACGTGCCTCCGCAGCTGGCTCTACCAGAGCTAAATTTCTTAGCTTTTGAGACAACATTTGGTTTCTTAAAATAGCTGCAGTAGATGGATCTGCCTTCTTAACCATAGGCAGGTGGAATGCAACCTTACGCAATGGTTCTACATTATCCATGGTAAGAAGACGGTTGCATAGTTGGTCCAGGAGAAGAGCATTTTCGTCAATGAAATTATTTTCTTCAGCGGGGAAGAGCTCCTCTATCATCACTCTTGAGCTGATCTTTAAGTTCCTATGGTTGGACCATAAGACTCCCTGCTTCACTAATTCCTTGACCTCAAAAATAAATAATCCGAGCAACCAAGTGTTTATGATCTTCAATTCATGGACTTGGAACTCAACGAGACTATTTCTTTGTTCAGAGGGCGGGGCATCTGCAGAAGTTAGTTCTGTGCAGAGTTAATCTCCTGGGTCTGGTGGATGCTCTTTAATAGGTTGGAGAAGCTTGCTGGGAGAAGGCATTAAGTGTGATTTTGAGAGATTGAGTGCAGAATCAATAAGAGATGGTGAAAGGGCAGATTTGTTGAAGATCATTGTACCAGAAGAAACATGTTAGCTCATGAAGAGCACTTAATAAAACTCATGAAGAGCACTTACCAAAGCTCACAAAGAGCTTACCAAAACTCACGAAGAGCACTACCAAAACTCACATCCATTGTTATTGCTCTTGATATTGTAATGACTATGTATTGTTATTTAATAAAATGGAGAACTAGTCGCGAATCCACATTTTGCACGAATTGTAAATAATATATATAGTTTAATATAATTAATTAAATAATTTTAATAAATTAAAAAATTGCAATTTAATTATATATAAAAATGAGAATTTAAAAAGTTGCTGCGATAATTTTATTTTATTATTTTTTGTTAGAAGTGTGTATATAATAGTAGTAATAGTAATAATAATAATAATAATAATAATAATAATAATAATAATAATAATTGAATAAATAAAATAAAAGAAAAATAGAAAATAGTTGAAAAAGGGGATATTTTAGTTAGAATAAAAGATAAAATTTTTTATATAAAGAAAAAGTAATGTTTTAGATGTAATATAATTAGAGTGTTTTGCATGAAATAAAAAATTTGTATTTGTAAAATAAGATTTTTCATAATTTTCATAGAAAAATATTGTGAAATTTAATAACTCAACACATAAATTTTTAGGGTTAAATGTTGAATTACAAAGAGTAACACTTGTTAAATTTTGGACTTAATAACTTTAGAACATCTCCAATAGTATTTTTTATTTTAAAGAGCATCTACAAGAGCATCTCAAAGAATTTTTAAATATAAAGAGTGAAGAAATTTGTACAACTTCAATAGACTCTTGATATTTTTAATCTTCATTTTACTTTATTCAATGAACATTAATGTTTAATTTTTTTCTCCTTTGTTTTTTACAAAATTTCCCTTTATTTATTTAATTTTTTTTCTTCCATTTGATGAAAAAGAAAATCATTTTCAATAAAATAGATAAACATTAATTAATATTCTGCATGGGGAATTGAAATATTTTAGAGTGGAGAGTGAAGTTTGTAGAGAGTCAAACTTCACTCTCCACTCTAAAATAAAAATATAGAGAGTGTATTGGAGACTATTTTTTTTGGTTTAACTCTTTAAAATAAAGATTATTGCTCAAATAAAAAATTTATTGGAGATACTTTTAGAGTTTTTTTTTTTTTGGTCAGAAAGATACTTTTAGAGCTTAGTGTGTGTATATATATATATAATCATTTTTATTCAAATTTACTTTTTTCCACTCCATGATTTGAATCCATCTTATAATTTACCACGCCAACTTATTGAATTATTTTTTCATATACTAGTCGGATCTAATATATAATAGAGGGTTATAATAAAACAATTAATCCCTTATCCGTTTATATAAAATAGTATTTTTTATGCATAATAATTGGAGTTTTTGCGTTATATAGAAATTCGGTTGATATATTTTTCAACCCATTTATTCACAATAAAAATTTTAAAGTTTAGAAACTAGAGTTAATTTTGGAAGGAAAACTAAAAAAATAATTAAATAGTAAGATTCTTAGGTAGTATTTTTTTTAAAAAAAAAAGATCATTAAAAGCCCTCTAATTTTAATCAAATTTTAAATTAGGTTTATTTCATCCTGATTTTTTATTATTTTAAAATCAAATATTCATTCTTATTACTTTTCTCACTCTAAAAATAAAATAAATTAAATACTCAGTTTTATCTTTTCAGAACTATACCTTGTTTTGTTTTAATCAAATAAAATGAATTCAAGAGTATTTAAAGTTACTAATTATTTTCCATTTTTGAGTAAAATTGTTTCTGCGGAGTAGGCAATTGTTGATCCATTATATACAATATATAACTTTATCATTTCAAGTTAAAGTTGAAATTAATAACCTTAATAAAACTTAACTTTGAATAAAATACTATGTTAATATGAATTCATATTTTAAATTAATTAAAAATTAAATGTTATTAAGTTATATATATAATTTAACACCTCGCAATATTTAATGGGGAAAAAAACCTATATTATTTGAATTCTATTTCACTTAATTAGTTGCTCAAGTTTTTCAAACACAAACTCAATTTGTTTAAAACTAGATTAAATTTTATTCTTATATGAGTTAACTTCAAAAACTTTTAATTTATTTACTAACAGTAGTAGGTGAATAGTAATTTAACAGTTATTTTTTTCTTAAAAAATATTCCGCAATGCAAATTTTAAATTTTATCATTATTAATTTGTTTAATAAAAAATTATTTCTTATTGTGCCTTAGATTGTTTGATCTTTCTATGTTATTATTTAAAAAAAAAAAAATCTACGGTGGGGGATGTACACCCCAAGTTGGCCAAAAACGAGAAGAAAACACCACATAAGTCTTAATCATTTCAGAGCTCAGTAGCTACTGCAGATTTATATGCACCAAACCACAAGGCAATTGAATTTGTGCTTTACAGAGAAAAAGTCTAAGTCTTTGGGTGTGTGCCTGTCAAACAGTTGTCGATTGAAGTTGAGGAGTTTTGACTATTGACAGTTTCAAAAGCAAAACACAAGCA
Organism: Mallotus japonicus; assembly: GCA_949634005.1. Taxonomy (NCBI): domain Eukaryota; kingdom Viridiplantae; phylum Streptophyta; class Magnoliopsida; order Malpighiales; family Euphorbiaceae; genus Mallotus; species Mallotus japonicus. The sequence goes on from CATIWK010370772.1 coordinate 5,026, forward strand.
ATTATCAATTATTAATTATTTAACAAAAAACACTTCCAAAGAAAAAGATGCTAAAATGGAATCTGACCACTTGGTAATAATTAATTATTAATTAACTAATTAAGAAACATTGATAAATTCTGATATTATCCAAAAGATATGAAATATTTAAAACTTGGTTAATCGAATATAGACTTATATCCAAAAGATATGAAAATAATGCAATTTTTTTTTGTATTTTCATTTCCAAATAAAAAGAAAATATTATATATTTTTTAAACATATTTTCTTTTTATTATGTGTAGCTCTTGTTAGAATCTTACAATTCACGATTCGAATCTTACGATTCGAGTCTGTTCATCTCAAATTTGATGCGAATCTATAGATGAATAGGAAAAGTACAAGAATCGATGCCAAATTGTACGAGTCGATAATGAATCATAAGAATCGATACGAATTTACGATTCTCGTCTATTGAATAAAATAAATCTTATTTAAAATATACAATTAGGGAATGAAAAAAGTAATGATTTTTCAATTAAAATCACTTAAAAGTTAAAAATTCTATAATAAAAACACAAACCTAACTTATTCTTCCTTAAGTGTTTCCCGAGATTAATAAGGCTGACAAATATAATCAACTTCATAAATTCTTTTAATTTGGAAGACTAGCAACATTGATTTATATTTTTATTATTTCTTTTATTGATTTGTTTCTTTCACACTAACTATTTGTTTCAAATTTATGGTGTTTATGGGGTAAAAAATCAGTAATATATTTATAGTATTGACTTTTATATTTAACTTTCTTCTTTAGCTAAAGATATATATATATATATATATATATTTCTATTATATTTAATATATTATATTATTAAAAAAATTTAATAATGAGTAGTACCAAGTAATATATATTAAAATTAAACAATACATTATATGAAATATACTTTTTATATGTTATATATTATTTTTAATTACTATTATTAATATAAACTGAATCTTTCGATTCGATTTGATTCTCGATTCACAAATTGAAAATTGCGATTCTCGATTTGACAATTATTTGATGAATAAATGACAAATATTTTCAGTATTATATATATATATATATATATATATATATGTAGCTCCTTTTCTTCATTTGGAAAATAAGAATAGCTTCATCTAACGTGGTCTTGTTTTTTTTTTTTTTTGAAACAATTGGGAGGTCAAAGGGGATTGGGGATCGAACTCATGATCCCACCTTATAATATCCATAACCTAAATCACTAGGCTATAAAGGGAGGATAAACGTGGTCTTGTTTTCAAACAAAACATAAAGTGATTATACATTGCAAAGGAAAATAATTTTCATAATCATAATGCTTTTTTGGGAAGGTACTTTAGAGCTTAAAAGTTAATTATTAATTATAATGCATAAATCAACAACCCTTAGGTTTAATTGGATTAAAAAAATATACTTATAAGTTTTCTTCATAAGTAATTAATTATAGAAAATAATTTTTATAAAAAAAATATAAGTTCTTCATAAGAAATTAATTATAGAAAATAATTTTTCCAAAATCACCTCTTGTATGCTAGAAAATAGTAATTCCATCAAATTGCCACAAATCGAATAATTAGAGAAACATTAACTTCATTAATTTAAGTTCCACCTCAAAGGTCTATACAAAGCCAGCTAAATAGGAAATATATATAAATATTAAATATTTATATATACATATATTTCTCAAGTTATTATTCAAGAAAATAAAAAAAATAAAAACACTATAGAATTCAACAAAAATAAGAACAAAATTGAGGAAGAAAACTCATCTCTAACTTGTAGAGAAAGAGCAAAAAAGGAAAGTAATTAATATTAATTAATTAATTAATCCCTACTCCAAATGCCCCAAATTTTCTCTCCAAGAAAACTAGTAATCTTCCTCACAGTGCTCTTCTCCAATTCCACGTCAACATTTTGATCAGTGGAATTCATCATCTCCATGGATTCCAAATTCCCAGAGCCGCCATGATCATCCTTCACAGCCTTCCCATCATCATCACCATCAAAATCTTTAAGATCATTAACAGGCTGCTTACCTCTATCTTTCTTCTTCTTCATACTCTTCTTTTTCTTCTTGAACAGTCCTTCCTCGTAAGCTTCAATGATATCATGTATCTTTTCGCGGTTAGGTGAAGTATCCCAACGCGCCCAAAAACTCATGTAACAACTGAAACAGTTACAATTGAAAACTGGGTCATGCCCATCATCATCACTTGTTTTCCGATGATGCCCAGAAAAGCTGTTGGTCTTGGCGGCGGCCGCGGTGGTTGTTCCGGAGCTGGATATAAGGTAGGCAAGGACCTCCTTGTCTTCTTCAGAGAGAGCAGCCAGGAGAGTGAGTATAGTCGCCGGAAGAAGTGATAAACGATCGGAGACAGATTGGGACGCCGGTGGCGATGGAGATGGATGAATTTTTCCCTTCTTGGTGTAGAGATTTTTCATGGCTGGTTTGCTGTTTGGTGGAGGTTTTGTGTTGAACTTTTGAGAAAGAGGTGTGGAATTTGATTTTAAATTTTGGGTTGAAACGTATTGGTGTGCTCAATTTCAGTATTTTGGAATATTTTTGAGCAGTCTTATAACGCGCCTCCCAATGACGTGTACAGAGGTGTGTTCGCTTGGGTTATTTATACATATAGGAAATATGGCCAATTTAGCCCTGAACTTTTACTTGCAGATCTAATTTAGCCCATTTTGACCAATTAAATAAGGATTAATCTAAGCAAGAATCGAACTCTAAACTTCATGATACTTTTAAAGAGAAGTTACCATTTAACTACTCATTTACTGATATTTTTATTTGTACATATACATATAATTGTATCGTATTAAGAACCCTATTTATTATAGCAGTTTTTGTTATACCATTATGTAAAAGCAAATTTTTCTTCATCTTCTTTATTAGCAGTTTTTATTGTACCATTAAGATTTTAAATCTCTCCTTCCATAGTCCTTGCCATACGACAACTAATTTAAATCAATTAAATTGATTTGTTGTAAAAATAAAAAATAAAAACTCCTATTCTTAGTATTTTTTTGAAAAATACTTATAGTAATTTGACCATTGCTTGATGAATATTATACATAATTTTACACAAGTTCATATTTTATGCATAGAATTTTATTAACATTATACGAATGGTCAAAGGGTCAAATTGAACCCTTCATCATAGATTGAAATCCGTATTGACCCTTAACATAGATTGAAACACCTATTGGACCTTTTTTTTTTTCTAATAGAAATTTTTTATTTTAAAACTATATCATATTGAACCTTTTTTTAACTAAATTTTACAATTAAGTCCTATGAATTACAAAAAATTTAATTTCATCGGTTGACTAAAAAATTATTTAGAGTAACAAATAAAATTGATAAATTTTTAAATAAATAAATAAATAAATATATATATGTATGTATTACCTAATTGTAATTTTTAAGCCTAAATGACAATATTTTTAGAATTTTTAAGAAATTTTGTTGATTTAAAAAATTTTAAAAACTTTATACTTAAGTTATATACATTTCAAAAAATATTGTATCAATTTATTCATTAATCTAAATAACTTTTTGTTTTTCAATCATTAAAATTAGATTGATGAATAAAATTTTGTTATTAAACCATTAAAATTAAATTCATCAATAAAATTAAAGAATTTTTATATGTATATCACTTGATTGTAAAGTTTCTAAATTTTTTATTTTATAAATTTTTTGAAAAAATTATAAAAATTTTAAACAATTAAAAATTTTGAAAAATTTAAAATCATGTATAGACTTAAAAATTTTAATAATTTTTAAAAATTTTACAATTAGGAGATGCATATTTTTTAAAAAAATCAATTTTGTTTGTTACTCTAAATAGCTTTTTATTAGTTAACTGTTAAAATTAAAATTTTCTGTAATTTATTTAGGATTTAATTGTAATTTATTTAAAAAAGGTTTAATATGGTATAATTTTAAGAAAAAGTTATTGTTGAAAAAAGAGAACGAAGCATGCCTTAAAAAGATGTGGATACCTTCCACTTGAGACGCATTTTAAAACCGTGTGCTTCAGGTTGCGAGTTGGGGCTGATCTGTGAGCAAAGCGGACAATATCTCAAGCGGGTGGGTTGAGGCTGTTATAGTTCAGGGACATCCGATAAAATTGAACAATACAACTAATGTAATCGAGAAGATACAAAAATAAAATTGTGAAAGTATAATTTAATTGATGGAATTGTACTTGTTATCTGCTTATACATGCCGTACAGTGCGCTAAAACCTATGAGAATATTTTTAAATATTTTTGAGAATTGAACTGGAATGAGAATCCTTTCTATATGTATTCAATGTATTATAAGTTCAATCAAATGTTATTTTAATTATTAAAATATTAACTATTATTGAAAGATGAACTTAAGACTCTAGAATAAAGTTTGATTTTTCTAGATAGTGATTGTTGTTAGTAAAAAATATGTTGTTATGAAACTGTGTAGCGATATGAAGAGTTTTCAGGAAATATTTTGGCTATAAAAAAAAAAGTTTTGAGGGGGGTGGATTGTGATATCCCACATCTGTTGGAAGGGAGAACAAAGCATGCCTTATAAGGCTGTGGATACCCTTCCCTTGTAGACGCGTTTTAAAACCGTGCGCTCCGGGTTGCAGTTGGAGCTGGCCTGTGCGGGTAAAGCGGACAATATCTCAAATGGGTGGTCTGGGGCTGTTACAATGGTATCAAAGTCTAGGGACCCGGACCGTTGTGCCAGCGTGGACGCTGGGCCCTAAGGGGGGGTGGGTGTGATATCCCACATCGGTTGGAAGGGAGAACGAAGTATGCCTTATAAGGCTGTGGATAACCTTCCCTTGTAGACGAGTTTTAAAACCGTGCACTCCGGATTGCAGTTGGAGCTGGTCTGTGCAGGTAAAGCGGATAATATCTCAAGCGGATGGTCTGGAACTGTTACAAAATTATGAAGCAGACTTCGATATATATAAAATTAAAGGTCCAATTTGACTCTTTGAAGTTATATGAATATATATTTGACTTAATTAACATACTTTTTTATTTGATGGGGAAAGAGAACGTAAAAATTGAATTCTTAATCTATTAATACCTTAAAAGAAGTTATACTATTAGACTAGTTAATCTTTGACACTCACTTACCATTAGGCTACTTAATGTTTGACACTCACTTTTCAATATATATTTGTAGTATTAAAGATATAATATTGACATTAAAGAACATGCATGATGAAAAATATTCCAATTAATATAATGAGAATTTGCACCACAACTTTTTGGTGGGTTTATATATTTATAATTAAAAAAAAATTGGATTATTAAAATTTTGATTGATAGAGATTTGTGAATTATCCAACAGAAATACTTATTACCTTTATAAAATATTTACCATAAAAATAATAGATTTAATAAATTATAATTAAAAAAAAGAGGTCGGAAAGAAGAAAAATGAATATTTTGATAGCAAACCAATAAATTGGAATGTTCGATTTAGGCTTTAGCGAATAATTAATGAAATATTGGGAAAAAAAAAGAGAAAAAGAGAGCGTAATTTTCTGTTTAAAATTTTCAACATAGCTCAACATATTGAAAGTTTGGCTTGGTACATATGTATATTTATACAAATAAAATTAAAAATTATTAAATTAATTTTTATTTAATTATAATTATTGATTAATTTTTATATATTTATATTTTTAATATATATATGAATAGTTATAATTAAATAAAAATTAATTTAATAATTTTTATTTTTCTTTATTT
>CATIWK010370824.1:0-11512 GCA_949634005.1 Mallotus japonicus
ACCTACATGATTTGTTATATCTTCATGCAATACTTGAACCTTCTCTTCCAACTCCACCTATTAAAGTTAAAACTTCAGATTAGCAAAACATCAAGATCCGAATAACATTCAACATCAATTGAAGCTCTAGACAATTAAATCGGCAAATGATGCTAAAGGATGGCTTTTAATTAATCCAACAAGACAGTTTTTTCATACAACACGCCAGAAAAATGCTAATTTTATAATATCTTTCAAAATGCAACATAACTGGAAAAATATAGTAACTTCTAATCATCCTCCTCGACATTCTACAACCAATAAAAAAAAACTACTATGTCACTACGAGCCAAGCAACTACAATTGAAAAAATGCTAGGATAATCACCTAGGTATCATTATCAGAGATCCTTGTATAGAACACAGTTGGAAATAGTACATATGGTTTATCATGTGAACTACAAAATTTTTGAAATTTAGGGTCCAGAATCTTTAAGAAAAGGGTTCTAGCAACTACTAGGTGAACTGGTATACTCATTTATAGAGCCAAAAGATGGCATTGTTGGCTGAAATCACCAGATTAGGTAGCTGGTATGCAAAGAGCAGCTCCGCAAACTAGACCTAGAGTTAGTCTAAATGAATTCACTAGTGAAGAAAGAGTCAGTAAAATATGCAAGAGCGAAGGTTCATAACGGTCTAATACTGCATGTTTATGAACTTACTAAAGTGAGAAAATGAAAACATTAGAGAAAAAATGCTGCAAAAATGCCCGTTTTGGATACTAGTAGAATGTAGAGCAAGAGAATCAGAATAAGGAAAATTTAGGCAAAAGGGTAGCTTGAGAAAAGCACCACCATTCTAGGCACAAATACATAAAACAAATGAAAATTCATAACTCCATTATCGCCTTCAGAATTGTTTCTGTAGGTAATTGCCAGGAATATAAGAACTTTTCTCATCCAATAACACTACTAAATAATAAATTCCTACTACACACTTAATAAAAAGTAGACAAGTTTGCATGATGCCTCGATTTCCCTTTTTCTTTTAGCAACATAATATTACCTTCTCCTAGACCTCTTATTATCTTAGACAGCTGACTTTGCCTTGCACATATGTTATCTAGGTGAACATGAGGATTTGGTATTTGACTTTTTTATATGCATCATTCTACTTGAATTGGCTTTGTGTCATGAATCGTTACCACTTTTTCTTCTGATTATACCAAATTTGAAAAGCTAAAGTGTTGTTCAAAGAGAGGAACTTTGCTTGCTTTATTGGTCTTTGAAAGGATGCCTTGTAAATTTTTATATGTATTATAGATAATGTAAAATTATATAAATTATATTAATAATAAAAAAATAAATTATAATTTATAATAACATGTAGTACACTATAAATAAGAATTTTGGTAAAATATTTATATGTGAACCTTGTAATAATAATTTATGTATTCCATTTCAATTTGATGATAAATATAGTAAACTATTATTTAATTTCTTAAATTTTAAATATAGAAATTCAAAGTTTAAATTTCAAACTACAAACTAAAACTATCTTTTACCAATTTCAGCTAAGTTTATTTTGTCAATACATAAAAGATACATGTCCTTTTTTGTCCAAAAATTTTTTACCCCTATTCATACTTTTATATATAGTATAGATAAAATAAAATTCTTGCAAACAAAAGACAAGCTCCAAAAGGAATTCCCTTACTCAAACCAAAACCTTCAAGTAATAATAATCATGGGCTTGAGACTCTAAAACTTTTCCCTAAAAGATTTTCAATTTCCTAACAAACAAAAAACATTCCAGTGAATAAAACAAACTCTAGGATTCCTAATCAAGATATCAAAAGATCTTAGTTAGGAAATTACACTGAACTAGTAAATTGACAATTTTACAAGAAAAACAAGATTAGCAAAATTTCGTAAAGATTCTCCCTTGAATGCAACGCCTCTTATAATTGTGAATAGAATCCTAGCCAGATGAACCACACCCTATTATCAACCAGCAAGCACTAAAAGGAACGTAAGACATTAAATCCATGGGATAGGGTTCCAACTTACACAAACAAACTATTCCAATTTAACAAGCACAAAGGTAATCGTGACACAAGATCTTCTTGTGCTTTTCATCCAAAGATAAACTATTTCCATTTATCTTCTCCAGCAAGGAATATTTCATTATCCAGGAAATCTAGGGCATGACAAAAGCCCTAGGACCAAAGTCTTTGTAATAAATAAATGAGGACATTACTTTAGCTCTATTATAAAATATCCCACATGGAAAAAATTAAAAAAAAATGAATTGACACATAAGTAGTGTAGATTAAGCTTTAACACAAATCAATTAATTTTGTGTTACATGGGTTCAAACCCATTTATGCCTCCATATATGCACATGTGAGCCAATACTACTCTTATGAACATGTATACTAGTATTGGTATGTCCATTATTAATTGTTATGAACATGTATACTAGTGCAAACATGTAGTGTAAACATAATCAAAGGAATTATGATAGGCTTGATTCTAAGGATTGGTCTACCCTTACCTAAAATAGAATTCTAGCTATGAATAAATGTGCATGTAACTTGTACAAAATGAATGTAAGAATAAGGTTTCTTTTCCTTTAATTTTATCCAATAGCATGGTGTCAAACCTAGTTGGTTTGGCTTAGTGAGAAATTTTTTCTCGGCTTCTCTGTCTTCTGCCCAGTGAGTAGAATATCCATATTTTTTTTCCGATAATTCTAGCTTCTGCCCAGTGAGCAAAAGATCTGTTCCTTTGGCTCAACATGTTTGAAGGGTCCTTGAACCTCACTGCCATCACCAGCACGCCCGCCCCTTGTTGATCGGCTACTGCCTCAAGTCTGATTAGCGGAATCTCAGCGCATGAACCTCACTTGCTATCAGTAGCTCCCGTCAATTCTTCCACACGTCAGCATGTGATGCTTTAGGGGAGGGAGTCGTCACCTCTTGCCAACTTTTCCGGAGTCGCTCATTAATTTCTAGCCTCTCTATGTGGTTCTTTTCCTTGTTACACTTCTAAATCAGGTTCTACTATCTCTTGCCCCTCTTTTTTGGCTATTGTTATTACTGCTAGTCTCGGTTGGTAACTATAAGCTATTGGTTGTTCAGCTCCTGTAGCCTTTTTCTCTTTAGTGTTGCATTTATTTACTAGTTGGATTTTACGACTTGATTAATATGGTTGAAGAACAAAAGAATATAGTTGATATTCTTGTGATGTCAAAAATCACAGGACATAAATTAATACGTTCAAACTATTTAGCCTAGTCTAAGACAATTCAAATTTATTTGAGAAGGTATTTCAATGGATGCTCATCTTACTAATGAGTTGCGTACAAATAATACTAAACGAGCTTGGCTAAGCAATGATGCCCACTTATTTTTACAAATTCGAGATTCCATTGATATTGAAATTGTTGCTTTGATTAACATTGTACGTCAAAGAGTTGATGAACTATTTAGAGTTTTTGTACTTTGGGAAAGGAAACTTGTCTCGTGTCTATGATGTAAAGACTTTTATCAGACTGAACAAGAAGATCAATCTCTTCAGGCTTACTTTATGCAGTATAAAAAGACCTTTGAGGAACTTAATATGTTATTGCCTTTTAGTCTTGATGTGAAATTTCAGCAAGCTTAGTGAGAACAAATGGTTGTAATGCTTTCTAGCTTGTCTTAATTCCCAGTTTGAGCATGTAAAATCTCATATCTTCTCCAACACTGAAATTGCATCCCTCCAAGAGGCATTTACTAGATTGTTGAGCACAAATACTAATTACCCTATTACTTTTCCTTCCAATGCTCTTATCAGTCGCAACACTAATACCCGAGGCAAAGGTTAAGCGAGAGGATCCAATACTCATGATCATCAGAATCCAGAGACAGGAGGAATGGTGTGTTACTACTGTCATGAGTTGGGTCATATGAGGAAAACATCAAGAAATTACTAAACAGACCTCAGACTTCTCATCAGCTCATGTTACAACAATTAACTCAGCATCTGAATAAACAATAGATGTTTCTGGATTCATCCAAATGGATCATTGATTCTAGTGCCACCACTACCCATTACGTAGGTTTATTCCAGACGACAAGCACCTCCTGCTTCATGCCTATACCGATTTCTTCCTCCTCGTCAGATCTAAGATCCATTGATCTTGATCTTGCCATTGCACTTCGAAAAGGTAAGAAACAATATACATATCCTATCTCATTTTTTGTTTCCTCTAACCATTTATCTCCTAAAATTTGTGCTTTTCTAACCTCTCTTGATTCTATTTCATTACCGAAAATTGTTAATGATGTTTTATCTCACCTTGGTTGGCGTAATGCTATGATAGAGAAGATGAATGCTAATGGTATTTGGGAATTAGTGAACTTACCTTTAGGAAAAAAGGCTATTAGATGTCAATGGGTGTTTGCAATTAAAATCAATCCTGACGGTTTTGTGGCCCAACTTGAGGCTCACCTAGTGGCCAAAGAATATGCTCAGACTTATGAGGTAGACTATTCTGACACATTTTCTCCTATAGCTAAACTCACATCTGTGTACTTGTTCATTTCTTTAGTAGCTACTCATGACTGGCCTCTCCATCAATTAGATGTTAAAAATACTTTTTTATATGGAGATCTTCAGAAAGAGGTATATATGAAACAACCACCTGGGTTTGTTGCTTAGTGGAAGCCTGGTAAGGTCTATCATCTCTGAAAATCATTACATGGGTTGAAATAGAACCCTTAGGATTCATTTGGAAAAATTAATCAAGCGGTTGAACAGTTTGGACTAAAGAAGAGCAAATCTAACCAGTTAATTTTCTATAAATAGTCAGATTCTGGCATCACCTTGTAGTATATGTTGATAATATAATTATTACTGAGAATGACAATGTAGGTATCTCAGCTCTTAAATCCTATCTTCACACCCAGTTTCAGACTAAAGATTTGGGTATGTTGAGGTATTTCTTGGGATTGAGGTAGAAACTACATCAACTGTTTAAAAGAAAAAGATTGGGCAGGTTCCAAATAGATAAAAGATTAATCTGTATTCTTTGGAGGGAACATAATCTCACGGAAAAGTACGAAGCAAAATGTTATATCTCGATACAGTATAAAATCTGAATATAGAACTATGGCCCAATCAATAACTTAAATAATGTGGAGTCCTTATTGGTTTTCAAGTGCTAGTACCAGCAAAATTACAATGTGACAACCAAGCTGCTATACACATTGCTTCTAAGCCTATTTTTCATGAACGAACCAAAAATATAGAGGTTGATTGTCACTTTATTTGCGCGAAAACACAACAAAAATTAATATCCACAAGATATGTGAAGACTAGAAAACAGCTAAGAAGTATGTTTACAAAAGCACTAAATAGAACTCGAATTGATTACATTTGTAACAAGTTGAACATGATTAATATTTATGCTCCAGCTTGAGAGGGAGTGTTACAGAACATGTATACTAGAGTGAACATGTAGTGTAAACCTAATCATAGGAATTGTGATAGGTTTGATTCTGAAAATTGGTCTACCCTTACCTAAAATAGAATTCTAGTTGTGCATAAATGTGTATGTAACTTATATAGAATGAATGTAAGAATAAAGATTCTTCTCCTTTAATCTTCTCTAATAACATTATTCAAATGTTCAAGTGCAGCTGCACTTGAGGAGGAGATGAAGTGGCATATAAGTGGTGTAAATTAAGCTTTAACACAAGTCAATTGGTTTCATGTTATATGATTGAACCCCATTCATGTGTCACATATGCACATGTGGGTCAGCACTTTTAGGGCCATAGAGTTTCAACAAGCTGCACATATGTAATGAAAAACAATAGGCAAGAAATTGGGAAACATACAGTAGTTAGCCTCTTGAGCAAACCCTCTCTTATTCTCCGTTGCAAATCCTCGCATTCTTCCTGCAAGAAACAGAGTAAAGCTATGGAAGCCCATGAAATACATGCAGTGTTAAACAAATTTTTACGAGCACACATGTTAATCTAAATTGTAGCCAGTCAAGCAGAAAACAGATTTTTTTGTCTACAACTTATATGACAGCAGTTGCAATGTCTATCTTTTTTATGAATTTAAGTGTATTTCCCAAAATCTACCTACCTCATCCGATGAAAAATAACAGAAGATCCTCGAAGAACTCATACTATAATTGCAACATCAGACCATGGAGACCAAAATAATCATGTAACAAACATGGGACTATAATTCAGTCAATCTTTCTTTTATTTCTTGCCAAGTTCTGAAATTTGATTATGATAATCAGTTTTCTAAGTTTTTAAACCAGTTCTATCCCATAAAAATTATTAATCGCAATGGAGAAGTTCTAGGAACTTAACTACTTATCTCTCCATCAAGTACACTTCTAAATAATAAAACAGAACTTTTCTTGTTTCCAGAAAAAGAAAAAAAAATCAAAGATGATGCAATATGATTTTATACAGTGGCAAAATTTATTTTCAAGTGCCCACTAAACGCTGCAAAAGTGGGATCTGATGTTACTAGTAGGGGAAGAGTGAGAAACATACAAATGGAGGTAGGGATGGGAAATTTGTCCAAGACAGATTCCAGAAAACAACAGTTTTGTAGCATAGTCATAGTATCTTAGAAGACAATTTCATTATTTCATTATCAACTGGAACTTAAAAAACCCTAAGGCATGGATTTAGTTCCTCGGTTCGAAGGTTAAAAAAGAACTAACCCACTACTCATCCCGCTAGAAAATAATGTGAGAATCAGAACTAATACATATAGCTCAATCTTGCTCATAATTAAAGCCTCAATAAGCTATGTGTGACTGACTTCTAAATCAATTACCAAAATCTAATGATTACCTCAGAGAACTTATCATCTGAAAGCATGGAGATGTGAACATCTTTTATAAAATTTGAAACTTGAAGAATAATTGCTGCACTTTTATCATCACAGTCAGAGGTCTTCTTTATACCTGGTGGACAAAAGTACATGACCATCATTTTTTACTAAAAATATTATTTACATGCTCAGATGCAATAAATTGTGTCACATAATATATTGCTACTTTCAACAAACAACATAAACATGAAACCCTCCCAATATATAAAACAAAAGCAAGCATAAAAAAATAATAAGAGATAAACGGATAAACAATATGTTCCTGCTAAGCACCCACCTCTGCCCATTTTCCAGCTACAAAACAAGATAAACAGCGTAAAAATTAATTAGACATGATGTGCACACTATAACACACACTGCAAAGAAATCATATACACACTCACTCAAATTAGCAAATACAAATTCTACCCTCACGCAACACCAATATTACAAAAACGGTGACAATAAGATTAGTTTTGGGAAAAAAAAAAAATCAGGTGCATGGTGCACCCAACAGCACAAAGTAAAGAGAAAACGTAGAATCTCACAACAATAAACACCAAATTCTGCTCTCCAATATATTTCAAAAACTAAGAGTAGTCTTCATCATCACCAAGACAAATATCTTCTTCCACATCCCCATCATATAAAAGTTAAGGGCCCTAAAGAAACTTGGAGTTCCAATTTGGACATATACAATTAAAATTACACTAGTTGTTGCCAATTAAACAAACTTGATATATGAAAGACCTCAAGGCCTTCAAACATAAAGCATTACCTGGCAGCCAACAAGGCAACTTTCAAACACTAGAAACTTGATCCTCTCCAAAAAAAAAAAAATGGCATTCATTGTATAAAGGCTGATATTGCATGAACTCACACCACCCATACACCTCATTTCTTATTTCACTTGCTTTATTCATACAAGAATTAGTGCAGAGGTCAAGGACTACATTTAGTAAGCATCAATGTGTTTGCCTTCAATGCATTTCCTCATCATGGAACAAAAATCAATATAAGATACTTAATATTTCTGACAATGTAATTTACTTCTTTGAAAGGAAAATTCATTATCCACATAGACGTAGTTGCATAGGAAAGCTGACTCTGACAATTACAAAAAATTATGCTGTTTCCCTAGATTGGCATTAATCAAAGTCCAAGAAAACTATTAACAAGCCTCTAATATACAAATCTGCTTACAGTAAAAAGGACACTTGATAAATGAATGAAACTAGACCAGAATTTCTTTTCCACTATAGATTAAAAACTATTGTTCATAATTCATTTCATATGCAAAAAATTTCTTGCAGAAGACAAAAGGAAATTTTCAACACAAAAAAAAGGGAATGGGATGCAAGTAACAGCAAACTACCTGTAACTTGGACAAGCATATGCGAATTTTTCTGGAGGTAGTCATATGGGTCAGATTTGACCCTTACGAAGCTTCCTACTATTTTTCTTTCAAATGTTTCAGGCTCCTTTAAAAGATTCTGAACTAAACTCCTTTTCAAATATATAAGTTTAATATTATCAGGAACTATGGCAGCAAAACAGCTTTTTGGAGCTTCCAATACCTTCTTCTTACTATATGGTTTTCTTTCAGAGGTCAAATTCTTTGGTCTTTCACTGGTATCCTCATCTTCTTCTGAACTAAAAAGAAAACCATCATCTGAATCCACTTGGTTTTCAGCAAAGTGAGTTCCCAGCATTTCATAGATTTTGTTTTTGGCAATTGTTTTCCTTATAAATAAAGAAAGAAGCCACTCATCACAAAGAATCCTTTTCTTTTTTGTTGGGTGATGAAGGTTGTGATCCTTAATATATTTATTAATAATGTCAGTAACATCGTATTGAGAAATCTGTTTACTGGTATCCACACCAATTGAATCAAGAAACTCAATAAGTGGCTTTGATCCCCATCCAACAAACTCCATCTTCCTGGTTCTAGCCTTTCTTTTCATACCTACAGGAACATATGCCAGCCCTGTTTGCTCTTCCACCCAAAACAATGACTCACTCTCCCCCATTTGTGAAAAATAATAAGAATCCAACTACACTGAGTCCAACTGCTAGTGATAGAACACAAAAGCCTGTATTTTGGTGAATTGAAAATCTATCATATGACCTGCAACAGAAAAGGGCATTTACAAGGCTGGTTGTTTAAATACTGAACTGGGACCAGATGATCCCACCAAGCAAATGAGATTCAAGCTGAAACAATTATTTTATTGAGATTGTTTGAAATTAAATCATGCAAAAGGGACAGTTGAATTTAATTCTTGAAAAACCATGTCATAATTCATTTCCTTCAAAATTCCTCTGAAGTTGAAAGAAATGGATTCTAGCACATACGGAGTATCCAAACACAAGAAGTGACTGAATTGATGACTTCAATTGAATAGAATTCTTCCATTTTAGGCTTTAGAGGAATAACTCAAAAAATTATACATTATAGTTTCTGTATTGTTAGCAAGAATTCTTCCGTGTGGTAATACAGGTAATAAAAGCATAACAAACAACAATCAGCGGCCAGATAACCAATACCGATCGAAGAGCAATACAGCCAAAAGAAATCAATCAACTTCTAATTACACTTTCTTTTTTATTATTATTTTCTTTTAATCACAGACCAAGAGCCAATGCAGGCAGAAAAAACAAATGGAAAAGCCAAGAGAGCGTGTACCTGCCAACACAGAGTAGAAAACGATGAGGGCATGCACGGTTGAAGGAGGCACCGGCTACCAATGGCAAGGAACGGTGGAGTGGGGGACTTCTGTGAGCAAAATCTGCAGGAGACGGTTGGGACTGCAGAAATTAGAGAAACTGACGCTAGAGAAGGCTGCAGTGCGGGAAGAAGAAGAATATTTGCCAATTAAAGTATATCATTGTCTGGACTAATGACCTTATTTGGTTAATTGTTAGTGGTTAGCTGCAAATTGCCCAATAGAGATTTTTTTTTATTATAACATTTTCAGGATTAGCACATATTCACTACTACTATTGTTTAAGAATTCAGGGTTGGAATTTTTTTTTTTTTTAACAGCAACTGTTGCATAAATTATATTATTTTTTTTCAATTAAATTCTATAAATTTAAAAAAAAAATTCATTAGTTTTATCCGTCAGTCAAAATGATTTTCCGTTAGTCAATCTTTAAAATCAATTTTTTTTTACATTTCAGCCATAAAACTATAAAAATGTTATTTTTAATATTTTAAATAAATAATATTTTTATTTTTATTTTTAACTTCTTTTATTATTTAACTTTCATAATAACTATATAACTCACTAAAATAATTTTAAAAATAAAAATAAAAATTATATTTTCTTAAATTATTAATTATATTGGCAATGATAAATAAAATTAATTAAATATTTTTATTTATTTTCAAAATATACAATTTCAATTAATATATCATAAATGAAGAATATTTTTTATAAGGAAAAAACTCATTTAATTTTGTCAATTATAACTTATTGGTCTTAGCAATGATCAATCTTGATTTTGATCTTAACAAACTTAATTTTGATCATTTAATATATTTGTTTAAGTGTGTATAAAAGATAGGACTCAATTGAAAGTCAAAATGGTGCAGAAAAGTTCGGCTATTTCGATCTTTGAGATTCAGAGGGGCTTTTGACATCCTTAGAGCTTCATGATGAGAAAATTATCTTCTTAACATTTGAAGTAGACATCGTAAGCTTTCTGAATTGAGCTTACTTGTCAAAATCTGAGTTCATTTGGGTTTTCAAATCTTCAATCAAAGTCAGCATATGCAGCTTTCATTTTAGATTGCGCAACTCTTAGTATTTCAGTCATATCTTGAGCTATAGAAGTCCAAATAAGGTGATTCAAAATGATATGGAGACAAATATCTACAACTTTTATGAAGAAGGTTTAGGCTGATTAGATCGTCACCAGTAGCCCTCACGGTATCCATCACGATCGTGACCATTATTCCATGATCTGGAGCAATTTGGACTCAAATGAACAAAAGGAGGCCGTGGCGCTCACGAGCACCGTCATGGTCATGACATGTTATGTCACAGTCGTGACTGGGACCGTGAGCACCATAGAAACCTCTATAATGGCTATTTCAAATCTCCAACAGCTACGAAATTAAGGGTCACGACTGTGACATGGTATATCACAACCGTGAGCCTCATTTTTCCTGCAAAAAGTCCAAGATTATTCAAATTCAATAAGAGACGTTGGAGACATATTCAATGTCTCCAACAACCATAATTTGAGTTGTTTATCTATATAAACAACCCTTAGAGTTCAATTGAAGCAACAAGACACTTGATTATTCAAATTCTCTCTTAAGCATTCAATTGAACTCTCAAATTCTTTTTTAAACAAATTTTATTTTTGTAAAACTCTTGTGAGTTTTGATGAGTGTTAGAATAGACATTCTTATTTTTCTATTTTCTAGGTTATAGAAAATGGGAAGTGAGATTCTATTCTAAAGGAATTGGTTTAAGTGTTTAGCCATTAAAAACACTTGGGAATTGGTTTTAGAGTGAGCCTAGAAACTCTTGTTTGTAAGGTTGTAAGAGTGAGCCTTAAACTCTTGTGTAATCTCAATCTTCTGAATAAGATTTTGGGTGATTGAAAATCCTAATTTTGGGATAAGTT
>CATIWK010370873.1:0-15566 GCA_949634005.1 Mallotus japonicus
GAATTGCCAGCTTTGGAAATCCAGGATCTGTTGTTTAAGGACTTAGTGGGTGTTGCTACACCCAGGAACTGCTTGATGTAGTTTGGTGTTTGTTTTTTTTCTTGGCTTTTGCCTTCTTTCTGTAAGGAAAAAAAAAAAAAAAAAAAAGATGAATATTTCTTCGAGTCATGTCAAGTTCCACTTGCTTACCTTGAAGATTATTCCATGAACCCTTTATGTTTATTTGCTTCATGCATAAGATTGTACTTGTTGAATATTATTATTGGATCCCTGCGGCATGTATTAGGACAAAGATAATTTTTTATTTTACACTTTTGCCCTTATAATTTTTTTTTTTTGTGATTCCATGACTATAGGAAAGCAAAAAAAATATTTTTACAGATTGCAACGGTACTGTTTATATTGCGACATGCGATATAAAACATTATTTATTATTATATTATGTTGAGGAATATTTTGCTTCTGTATTATTCTAATTCTTTAGTATCCAACTAAGCCAATCCCCAATATCCAAAAAGTGCTAAAAAGAAATGAATATGGTAATTTTATTCTTTTCTCCTATTATAGAATGCACATGCCATAATAAGCCATTGCATTTACCTGGTTTTTTTGGTTTTTAGCTGCAGTAAAAGAGGCAAAATGCCAAGGCTGTGCTGTCTCCAGCCATGTATCTATACATTTTTGCTGCTGATTGTGATTTTCTTTTTCTTTTTTCCTTGATTGGCAGCATGTTAAAAAACTAGGCCACCTCAAATAGCAAGTTGATCTCATTCTGAATTCAGATTTTGAGCATCAACCTAACACCAACCATATTAGTCAAATTTTTTTCAATCTGTCTAAATTCAACTCACAATACAATAATAGAATTTATGTAATTTTTTTAATTCTTCAAAAAAATGATAAATTATATAAAGTATTATTAATATTTCGTTATTTGATGATTATATTTAGTTCTGCATATACGTTAAGCCCAATTTATTTTGAAGGTCGAACAAGATAATCCATTTATTCTAGAAAAATTTTCACCTCATCTAAAATTAAAACTCAAAACCTTTTATGTCATAATTTTTTTTTTTATCATTTGACTGTTAATATTTTGTTCCATGACATGTTGGTAAAAAAAAAAATTCGTGCTTAGCTTGAGCCATTTTATCGAGTACCTGGTGAAAAAGAGGGGTGTAGGGGCCAGGCCAGGGGCTGGCTAGATAGTTACCTAGATTCACGCGGCTTTTAAAGTTGTGTTTTTTGGGAAAAAGATAAGTTAAACGACATTTAGCGGCATTTATGATTTATATTCTAAGGTTATGTTTGTTTCATAAAAATATATGTATTTTTGATGTTTTACTCCTCCTTTTTCTTATTTAAGAAAAAATTAATACATATTTACAGTTTTTATAGTATTCTCAATATCAATGTTAAGGATAAGTAACAATCACAATAACATATTTTTTTACTATTCAAAATATTTAAGCTTAAGCGGCAATTATAATTTTGTGTAATTATTGATAAATTAATTTAAAGTATATATCACTAGAGTTAAATTATCGATTATAATTATTATGAAATTTTAAAAATTTTACTATTTAAATTGATATTAAGTTGGCTTGTAGAGTTAATATTTATTATGTCATTACATGACATAATAAATAATTTTCCTCACAATTTAATTTATTAAAAAATTATGTTTTACAAAGCTTGCGGAATATAAATTTCAGCTTACGGAACATAAATTTCAGCTTCCGGAACATTTAAACTATACCACATGTTTGTTATGGTAAGATTTTAATTTTTTTGGTCTTTTTCAAAAGATTAGCGTATATCTATAGCTGACGATATAACTTTAATAATAAGTATAGTTCTTTATTAAATGCGACCAATCAATCATTTTGAAAAGTAATAGAAATTTTAAATTCAACAAGTTATTTTGAATTTTAAAATTAAATATAAATATTGATAATTAGTAGCATCGTACAAAATATTATAAAAATACAAGTTAAGTTTGAAGCTACAATTGCTATTAATATTTATTTTTAATATCAAAATGAAGCTTAAAACGTGAATTTTAACTGGGATTATCTTCAACACTAAGGTTAAACTTAAGGGGAAATTATAATTTGTATCATACCTGAATCCTTTACCATATACACCAATATTAAGTTGGCTTGTATGAAAAAAAAAAAAGTTAATTCATAGCCAAAATTACCCAAAATGTATCCATATTATATCCAAATATGAAAAAAAAAAAATCAAAAACCAAAATAAACGAAGTTGTCTTGACATATGTGATAAAACATTCCATAATAAAAACGATTTTCTAAATCCAACAACCAAAACATCAAAAAAAAAAAAAAAATTTGAAATTGAACACAAACAAACGCGGTCTTAAGCGTTAAAAAAACTAGTATAAATAGCGGCAGAGATTTTGGATGTTTTTTTCACTATCGCCAAAACATAATTAAAAAGGTCCAGGCGTTCATTAGGTTTTTTTTATTTTTGTGTGCAAAGAGAGGGAAGAAAGGGTTTTTATTGTTTTTTTTCATCAGTCGCCTCTCTCTTTCTCGACCTCTGCTTCCTCTGTTAACCCAATCTAGGGTTTTAGCTTCTAGCTTCTTGCTTTACTCTTTGCTTAAAATCCACAAACATGAGCAACGACAAAGATAACTTCGCCATGTCCGATCTTTCTGCTGGTACTATCTTTTATCCCTAAGAACTTGTTTCGTGTCTTCCATTTTCTTGATTGATTGCTTCTAAGTGTTACTTAATTTGATCTTTTATTGGTGCAGCTCTTAACGAGGAGGATCGTGAAGGACTCGTTAACGCACTTAAGGTTAGTGGTTTTTGTTTCTTTTGCTTTCCTGCTGCTGTTTTTTTTTTTTTACAATTTGAGTTTTTGGTTTGGGGATTAGGGTTTTAATTTGAGCTTTTTAGTTCTGTTTCTTTGTTTGCTTGCCTTTTCTTTCGAGTGAGGAATTTGATTTAATGCAGAATAAGTTGCAGAATTTGGCTGGCCAGCATGCGGATGTGCTCGAGAATCTTTCTCCTGCTGTGAGGAAGCGTGTTGAAGCTCTCAGGGAGATCCAGGTAAATTTATTTTTGGCTTAGAATGATTGTTGTTTTGATGGTTGTACGATTTTCATGTCCATTTTGTTGGTTTTGTTTGATAGATATACTGATTTGGGTGGACGTTGCTTGTGCCGTGTATGTATTTACATGCATAGGTGTTCTTAGCTTGTGATTTTTTTGCCTTATATTTTTTCATTGATTGCGAAATTTTTATGAGCTGGCCTGTTAAGCTTTTAAATTGGACTGTGCTCGTGTTTCTCGGACAGAGCAATAATATTATTGTTTTCCCTTTTATGGAGACTACAGCATGGAAAGAAAGAACTGTTGTGTGTGTCATATATTTACTTGCCTAGTTGATTGAATGTTTTTATGCGCAATATGCATGTCCATATATGCTGTTTAGTTGTGATTTTTGTGCCTCTTTATTTATTCATTCAATGTGAATTTTGTATGAGCTGGCCTGTTAAACTTATAAGTTTTAATAGGTCCTGTGTTACATGGATGGGGTGGACATTATTTTTTCCCCATTTATGGAAGACTACAAAATGGAAAGAACACTTTTTTGTTTTACCATTTCTTTACATGCCTATCTATTTGATAGATATACACATTGAGTGAACATTGCTTATGCGCAATATGCACATGCATGAATGTAAACACCATTTATTTATTGGGATAAACATTATTATTATTTTCCCTTTTATGGATGACTATAAGATGAATTATTATTTACTTGTTATACCATAAAATATTATTGACTACACAACATTGTCAGTCCATTGTTCGACATTGAACATGTTTATGAATACTTTGATGAGGGAAGCATTCTGATGTTTTAAGATTTCATGATGTACAGAGCCAACATGATGAATTAGAGGCAAAGTTCTTTGAGGAGAGGGCAGCACTTGAAGCCAAATATCAAAAATTGTACCAACCATTATACAGTAAGGTACTTCATGATTGCTATGCTAGTTATTTGCAGTTTCATGCTAGGTCTAGTTGTTTTTTTGGTTCAGTCTTTAGTCAATATTTTGTTCTGTCCTCGAAATGATATTTTAGCGATCACTTGCAGAGATATGATATTGTGAATGGGACGGCTGAAGTTGATGGGGCTACAAAAGAAGCATCAATGGAACAAGGAGATGAAACTGCTGAAGGTATCTTCTGAATAATATTCAAGAACATTTTGCCATTGACAATTTAGCTTATCTTGATGTTTGAACATGTTGATGCAGAAAAGGGTGTTCCTGATTTCTGGTTCAATGCAATGAAGAATAATGAAGTTTTAGCTGAGGAGGTTTGTGATTGGATTGTCATATCTTTTATGCATTAAGGTTGAATTGTTCTCAAAGCATGGGCTATAATATTCTTTGATATTCCATTAGATAACAGAGCGTGATGAAGGAGCCCTCAAGTTCCTGAAAGACATTAAGTGGTGTAGGATAGAGGAACCCAAGGGATTTAAACTTGAGTTCTTCTTCGATACCAATCCTTATTTCAAGAACACTGTCTTGACAAAGACATATCACATGATCGATGAAGATGAACCTATTCTTGAGAAAGCTATAGGGTAACTTCTGTTCTTATTTCTATATTATGCATAAAGCTCTGTTAGCTAATTGTTCTTCACTAAGAATAACATGATCTATTGTTTTCTTAATCCCATTTCTGAAATCTGGTTGGTGTCTGATTCTTTGTAGGACGGAGATCGAATGGTATCCAGGAAAGTGCTTAACACAGAAGCTTCTGAAGAAGAAACCTAAAAAAGGATCAAAGAATGCCAAGCCTATTACTAAAACTGAGGAGTGTGATAGTTTCTTCAACTTCTTCAATCCACCTCAAGTCCCTGAGGAGGATGAGGATATCGATGAAGATACTGTAAGATATCATCCTTTCCCTATAGAAATGAAAGGATGTCCTTTTTTACTTGAATTTTTCATGTTTTAATTTCTTTTACCATCTCCTTAACCAGGCTGAGGAGCTTCAGAACCAGATGGAACAAGATTATGATATTGGGTGAGTTAATAATAATTGTCCACCATCTAGACATTGATAAATTTCATATGTGCTAATCCTGGTGTTAATGTTCCAGGCTAGTAAGTTAAATTTGCAATTAAAATGCTGCTTGCTATCCGGCCCCTCCTTTGTTTTCTTTATCTTATGTTTTTTCCCCTTATGTGAAATCATTATTCATTCCTTTTGCTATAAAATTTTTTGATTCAGTTCAACCATTCGAGACAAGATTATCCCTCATGCTGTCTCATGGTTTACGGGTGAGGCCCAGGGGGATGACCTTGGACTAGATGATGACGACGATGACGACGATGATGATGAGCTTGATGATCTTGATGATGAAGATGAAGAGGATGAGGAAGAAGATGAGGATGAGGATGAGGATGAGGATGATGAAGGCAAGACCAAAAAGAAGGTATAATACATTAGAGCTTTTATTTAGCTGTAATTTGTTAACGTCCTAAATTTTTTATACTTGAAAAATTTTGACACCATGCTAATTGTTGTTTACATGGCTTGGGTGCAGTCATCATCTGGAAACAAGGTATAGTCCCTGTTTCACTTGGTCAACCCTAATACTTTATCCAATTCTTTTAAATGACTAGAAACTCATCTGTGATTCCTGAATTTTAACATGGGTCCCCCTTTTTTTTTTTTTTTTAATGTAATGTAGAAGGGGGGAAAGACACAAGGTGGGGATGGTCAGCAGGGTGAGCGGCCTCCAGAGTGCAAGCAACAGTAGAGAGTTTGATTGCTGCTGTGCATGTGAAGTATCTGAAATGATTGTCTGGAAGATTACAGAAAGGGGAGGGAGTTCAAAGTTTTGGATTTTTCTTTATTTTTTATTTATTTATTTTCCTTGAGCTATTATTATTATTGTTATTATGAACAATTGGTTTGGAAGTTTTCTTCTTTCCTTTTGCCCTCTTGGTTTGGAGAGAATGCGACCACAGTAGTAGTTAGGAGCAGCAGCAGTTTGTTTTGTCAAATGTATGTTTTGGATTTTACTTATGTTAATGTTTCATGAACTCCTTTATATCCAAATCTCTATTTATTCGTCTCTTTTTCATTTTCGCTTTCTTTTTTTTTTTATCCTGTTTTAATGTCGTGGATTTCTGCTAACCCGCTGGTGGTTTTCTTTCAATTGGATCATAATTTCTTAAATTCTTTAATGCTATAAAGGCAAGGATATCCCTGTGTCTCGTTCAACCATATGGTGCAATTCACTAAATGGAGGCAAAAATATCTCAATTTTGGGATTAAGAATTTCACTTACACTATGCATCGATGGTGGGGAAAGTAAGGGAATAGAAGAAAATTAATTTTCATCTTACTTGACTATTGAAAATTTTTAGGAAGTGAAGGGCAGGGAATTGGAGTAGAATTATTTTCCCTCATTCCCATTGTATAAGGTGAAAATCATTACACTCTAATTTGAGGTGTAAAAAATTTCAACTCTTAAAATACATTATAATTTAAAATTTTATTTTCATTTTTAACATTTTTTCTTATCTTCTCTTTATTAATTATTTTTAAGTTACCAAACACAATAACATCTATAATTTTTAATCTCTTTCCCTCCCTTCCCCTTCCCTTCCTTTTAAAATCCCTTGCCTTCCCGCCTTCCTTCCCTCTAGGGTTACGACGCATAGTGTTAAGGTTTTTTTTAATGACTGAGACTTAGTCACTTGAAATCCAAGCTAGAATTATTTCTATAGGAATATAAAATATATTGCTATAATTCACAATTTTATTATTAATTATGATTGAAAATATTTGTTTGCGAGTTTTATTTACAGCTGTCAAATTACATTTTATTTTGTACATAGGAAATTGTATACATGAATAAAATGAAGCAAGGGATGCTATAACCAAAGCTATCCTAGCAATAAAAAACGACAATTTCCTTTTGGAGTTGGCCTTTGGATGAAAGCAGAATTATTAGCCTTTTAAACTCATAGTCCACAATAATTTTCCAGTCATGCACAATAAAACTACTTCCTTTTATCATTTTTTTAAAGGAGAATTTATTTTTTCAATATTTTTGAAAATTTGATTCCATGATGAAGCTATTTAAAGATAAATATATATAAGAAAAAATTAATTTTGTATTACATAAAAAAAAAGAAAATAAAAAATTCTATTTAGGAAAAGATATGGCATTCCATTTTTCATTAATTTTAAGATTTTTTTTTTTACCTTAAAAATTTTATGGAAACCAAACGGTATCTTACGTTATTAAATTGACAAAACAAATTAAATCCCGCAAAGCCATAGAGCGCTGAAAAGGAGGGAAAACGAGAACACAAAAGCCCTCTCTAAAACCCTAACCAAAACAGTCATTTTAAATTCATTTTTTTTTTCTCCTTTCTCAGTTCCTTTATATTCCTTCACAGCAGTGCTGCTTCCATGGCGAGGCTTCTTCGAAACATTTCTTCTATAAAACGTGCTTTACTTGCCCCAGAGGTAGGCGATTGTTGATTCTTCTCAAGTACATTTCCTTCATAGTTATGCTCTGTTTAGCTGTATTCTTTCACTTTGTTCCCAGCTTCACGCTCAATAGCTGACTTTCAATCAATCATTTCTTCATCTATTTTTAGTTAAAATTAGTGTATTATTCTTTTTTTTTTCATTTTTATCATTATTTCTATGCTGATTTTTTTTTAATTTTATTTTTAACTTGTTTTTGTAGGAATTAAGGCAAGGAATTTTGGGGACATCTTCTCAGATTTGCAATTTTTCAAGTAAAGGTGCTTCAATGTTTAATTTTATTTTTATCTGAGTGTTTTTAAAAGAGACTTAATTTAAGTTTTAAGTCTTTTTAACAGAGAAAGATGTTGCTGTGGTTTTTGTGCTTAATGATGATGATGATGATGATGATGACGGTGATGATGATAATAATAATAATAATAATAATCACCATCATCATTTCAAAAAATGTAAGTTGAAGATCATAGTTTGATAGCGTTTGAAAGCATTGCTAAGTAATGAAATCATGCACTAAGTGAATTCTTACACATGTTACTCCAAATGAGGCCTTCAAGTTTTTGAAACTAGACTTTCTGTAAATATGAGTGGTTCTGGTCTGAAGTTAATCTGTTTGTTTCTTAACTGCCCTCCTTGGCATAAATTTGATATCTTTATGGGTTTCATATCATTTCAAGTGGTAACATTGCTGTTGTATCATTCTCAACTACTTATTTAATTTTTTGGCTTATCAATAATAGGGTTGTTGTATGTTTTCTGCTTGGTTGGGATTTGGGCTAATAATACCATAAGTACTTACTACTTTTGCAATTTGTTAACAAATGTAAACATCTATGTGTTTGAAGCTAGAAGAAGAAGATCCAAGTCGGATGGAAGTGACTCCAGTGAAGACAATATGTCTAGAAAAGAGGTGGCTTTACAACATGCACTGGATCAGATCACTAAAGCATATGGAAAGGGAGCTATCATGTGGTTTGGCCGGTCCATTGCACCGAAGGATGTTCCAGTTGTGTCCACAGGTTCTTTTGCTCTTGATATAGCACTTGGAACTGGTGGACTTCCAAAGGTATGCTGAGGCTATTTGTTATTTATTTGGTGCAATTCTGTGGGCCTTAGATTGTTAATATGTGGGTTATTAACTATAAAATTTTTAGTAAAACATATGATTGGCAACTGTTATACATGGGCTGCTCTTGTATCTTGGTTCAAATGGTTAAAAAGAAATAGGTGGTAACACAATTTGTGTAGCAGTTATTATGCCGTGACTGGCATTTTGTGGTTGAAAGTTGATGCTTTCATTTTTTCATTGTTAAACTCAAGATTTATGTTTCTGTTTTCTAAACTCAGAAACTCAATGGCTTCTTGTTGAGTGAGAATCAAACCCTATAATCAACTGCATGTATTGTAATGGCTGTTTATTGGAATCCCTGGTTTGGATGTCTGCAGGGGCGTGTTGTTGAGATATATGGTCCAGAGGCATCTGGGAAAACCACTCTTGCTCTACATGTAATTGCTGAAGCACAGAAGCTGGGAGGTTAAGTGATGAGACTCCTATACTTTCTCTCTTTAATGCCATTGGTAATAGTAATTAGAACCATTGTGTTAGACTCTTATGGCAACACAGGTTTCCCTGGGCTTGAATCTCACTTTGACAATATTATTTCCTCTAATACATGGGAGGAAGAAGGAAAAGTTAACTCAAGCTATGTTAGTGTATATGAAATCCTTTGTTTGCAAGATGTTTTAATGGAAACATTCTCCTAGTTGGAAGCATTAATATAGATAATCTTTAGCACTAAGGGCTGCATCAATTACTTCTGGGGTTTTGTATATGAACATATGTTTCATAGCTGTTGGTTGAATATTGGATTTCACTGCTTGCAGTTTATTAATTGGTCTGTTTCTTTATAGGTTACTGTGTTTTTGTGGATGCTGAGCATGCTCTTGATTCATCATTGGCCAAGTCCATTGGAGTAAACACTGAAAACTTGCTTCTTTCACAACCTGATTGTGGTGAACAAGCTCTTGGTCTGGTAGACACTCTTATTCGGAGTGGTTCGGTGGATGTTGTGGTTGTTGACAGTGTAAGTACATCGATTTTTGTTGCATAGAAATATATGCCATTTTATATTTTATAACATCCTCATCGAGTTGCAGCTTCTTCTACTGCAAGAACATTATTATGTTTCTTAATCAGGGAAAGGTTTTCTTACCTTCTCCTTTACCGTTGGCCTCAATAGGAAAATGGTCTTACCCTGCTGGGAGGGGTTATTTTAGTGCAGAGATGGAATAGTATACACATGCCATAGACAATGTTGCCATGTCTTTGTTAATTTCAATGAATGACTCCTGTCATTAAGCTGAAATCATTGATTTATTGTTTAGACCTTAACCTGTTAATGTGCTCCTCTATCTGGTGACAGGTAGCTGCCCTTGTGCCTAAAAGTGAGCTTGATGGTGAGATGGGCGATGCTCACATGGCAATGCAAGCTAGATTGATGAGCCAGGCACTTCGTAAATTGAGCCACTCTTTATCTCTGTCAGAAACAATATTGATCTTTATAAATCAAGTATGAATTTTTTTGTACATCATATACATCAGTTAAATAGGAACTCTCATAGCATTATGATATGCATATTGCTTACCCCAAATTTCATGGGCATTATCTAATTATAATATTCTGTTTTGAGGTTGGATATTGCTGAACTTCATGGTATCACTAAATCAACCAAAATGATTTGTTAACCACCATAGCTGGAAGCTATGTATGCAGATTTTAAACCCTATAGATTAAAATAAAATTCTCTCAAGTTGTTGCGACTGTCGATTTTCCAGGCAGAGCCTAATAGTTGCTTTTTTTTTTTTATTATTATCCGAACTTCTATGTATATTATGATTGGCTTAGCTTGGAGCTTGGCCTGCCATATTACTTAATTGTAAAAATTAAAAGAAATTGTCCACCTGAAGGCTATAGAATCGGTGTGTGGGAAATGAATAGAGCACTTACATAGTGCACAATGCCACATGGTGTCACCAGCCTCTTCTTCTATAAATTTTGTTCTGGACTCATTATGATGTATTGGGCTATTAAGCAAGTTCATGGGTCATAAATAATTTCCTCTGTGTGCTTTTTTTTTTATTTCTTTTTACACTTTTATTTCAACTCGATGAGCTGGACTGGTGTTACATAGGATGTGTTTGGCAGTGTTCCAAGCCAAAATGTTTGTACTTGAAGAACACAAAATGGCTTCTTGTGGTTGAAAAAACTTGCTTAGAGGCAAGAAGTGGGGAGGGAATGAATTTTTCTTGCCCTCATTCCTCAAGGGGGGTGTTAGTTGGAATTGTTTGGGGGGAGCTAACTGATGCAATTTGCAAGTAAGGGATCATTGTTATTTCTTCCTTTTAACATAGTTTAACTATGTATCTTCTATCTCCTTGGTTATGATGCCAAAATTGCCAGAAGCATTATGAAGTCAGTTGCAATCTTAGGAACTTCCTTTTTGCTGATTTTTTTGCCATCATCCTTTTGATTATGAAGTTTGTTTATCTTGATATAGCCCTTTGATTAGTCTGAAACTTTGGTATGATGTGGATTTTTACTTAACTATCATATTCTGCCAATGCTTGCATATTTGTACAGGTGAGGGCTAAGCTTAGTACCTTTGGAGGATTTGGCGGACCCCAGGAAGTAACATGTGGCGGTAATGCTCTGAAGTTCTATGCTTCAGTCCGCCTAAACATAAAAAGGGTGGGACTTGTAAAGAAGGGGGAAGAGGTATAACATTCTGCCATTTTCTTGGCTTGTGAATATGTACATTTTTTTTTTTTTTTGAACAAGCTTGTGAATATGTACATTGTATCTAAAGAAGGCACTTTTGTGATTTTGCCTTTTGGCTCCTTACGCAATAATTAAAATGTACTTCGTTTGCAGTGCCTCTATACTCTGCTGAATGCCCAGAAACAATTTATTCCATTGCCTGCAAAATATAAGTACCATGTGCCCCATTGTAAATTGCTGCATCTCTGTATGGAGTACCTGAAATTGTTTGCTGGAGCTGTTGTCATGGAATCTTTTATGTCTTCACTACCTTTGTATGCCTGTTCTGTATAAGAAAGACAATTTGATATGGAAGGTTGATGGAGCTGTTGATTCTTAAACCAGTCAAGGAAACAAATGAAATTTCTTGTTGCTCTATCAGTCTTTTGACCATGTATTTAGGATGGGTCAAGTTTTCAAGTAGACAATATTGAGGATGGGGTGCTAATAGATGGAGGGATTCTCCTTTACTCTTTATGGGATACACTTTTCTTTCCTGTCCAGTGAGAGCGAGCAGTGAAAGGGGAAAGGTCCAAAGTCTGTTCGGCTTTTGTGCAAATGATGAAATATTGTGATATAGAGGGGTTCTAGTGTAGGGCTTTAGGTTCTGATCAGTTAAAATGTATGTATTTTTTGCTTACAATGAGTCTCATCATATGCTTGCTCTTCCTTTAATTTAAATCTATCCTTCATTACATGATTTGCAGACAATTGGAAGTCAAGTTCAAGTGAAGATTGTGAAGAATAAGCTTGCCCCTCCTTTTAAAACTGTGCAGTTTGAGCTTGAGTTTGGCAAGGGAATATGTAGGGACTCGGAGATCATAGACTTGGGGTTAAAATACAAATTACTCGACAGGGCTGCTGCTTTCTACTATTACAATGACCAGACGTTCAGAGGTAAGGAGGCCTTTAGACAGTTTTTGGCTGAAAATGATGTTGCACGGGAAGAAATCATGACAAAGCTAAGGGAGAAACTCCTCGATGGCCAGACAGATGAGGAACAGGGAACAGATGCCACTGAGAAAGCACCTATAGAAGAAACCATTTCACCTGATTCTACCGATGAAGAAGCAGTTACTGCAGTGGAAGCTTAATATGCAAATGCATTGAGCGTTAGTTTGAGGTCAACCTGCCAGATTCCATGGTTTAGTCCAGTTTTCTATTGGATTGGCAGTTCCCATTTTCAGCTCATTTATATCACGTGGTATTTGAGTGGGCACAAATTGATGGAAGGATCAGACTCACAAAAGCCATTGTTTTAGTCACTACTGAATAGGCTAGCTGTCTTCAATACACAAGTTGGCTGAAGGATTAGAAAGGCCATGGCGTGGTCCGGTTTTGTTTGTACCTTAAAAGATGCTAATTGATCATGTATATTTTGGGATTGGGAGACTGAAATTTTGTGGGTTGGAAAGAAGCAGCTTCGGAGAATTGAAGCTGAGTGTCAATTTTCTTTAGATGTCCAAATCCATTGTGTATGTGAATGAAACAATTTTACTTTGAAAATGCCTCACAATCTGTGTTTATGTATAATACATAATCTGTCATGAGGTTAGGGTTCATCTATTGCTTCCAAATTCTTTAGGTTTTAGTATGTTTATTAGTGTATGGTTAATGAATTATGCCGCGTTCTACTCTGACTCAAGTTTAGAATATTTTTATGTAGTTAATGGCTAATCCCTTCCTGCCTCTTTGTAAATTTATTTTTATATTATTATACTAGTTGAAAACCTGCTTATTTATTATATTTTATTTTCTTTAAATATTTAAAAGAAAGGCTGTAAACTTTTTTAAATCATTTTTATGTGTTTTCAATCAACTCATCAACTTTTATAAGAGGAACTTTAATGTATGATTTTTGAAATAATATAAATATATTTATTTCGAAAAAATATTAACGACTGATGTGTTAAAAATATATTTATACCTTTTCCCCTGATCATTATGAATGTTATTAAATTTTTGAAATTGCTATCTCCATAATTAGTAACCTACAAGTTAAGCAAACGTGATTTATTGAAAGTCTTTAGTCGTCTATTATTAGTATTGGCATAGGGGAATCTAATAAATCTAGCTAGCTGAATGTATATAGATCCTGTTGACCTTATTCAGCCATTTTTTTTTCTCAGGAATCGTATTTGAAGAACTATTCTTGTTCATTCATTGAATTGTTGATCATTGACTATTTTCATAGATTATTCGTGCTAAAACACATCAGTTTAATTACAGTCTTTCTCCTTTTACAAAATAATTAAGACTTTTTCAACATCTTGAAGAAATTGGTAATCTTTTTATTGATTGGCAGACAGATATATATTTGCATTTTTTGGTAAAAAGAAAAAGGACTTAAAATGAAAAAGAAAAAAAGTTAAAGAGTAGTTGTTGATTTTCAATATTATTGACTTCAATGCTTCCTAATCTTGTGATAGGGTTCAAATTATTTCAATGTAGTAGAAAGCCCATATGATTTTTTTATTTTTTTTTTTTTTTTATAAAATTTTTGGGTACATGCATGTTGATTTTGACAATATTATTCCCATAAAAATTTTGCAGCTTGCATTGGCTTTTACCATCAAATATTACCTGCATCCCTCTCATTCTACATAGCAAACCTAGCTAATTTCTGACCCTCCATATCTTAGCATTACAAAAGACAAAAAAGTTAATTTTATTCATCTTCTTAATCAATGTCAAGACTATCACTTTCTTATGTACTAACAAAGGAAGAGCTGACCACAAGAAATTTAAAACATGAACTTATAAATTAAGATACCCACATCTTGTAGATGGTGGATTTGGAAGCATGTTCGTGAAGAATAATGCAATTCAAATATTTCGGCCTAAATTCATGCGATTCAAGTTCTTGTGCAGCTATTAAGTATGTGAAAATTATTCATCAGTCTTGTAAGATGTGAGTAATGTTCAATAATAATATTCCACTCCATAGAATATGTTTGAATTCAACCTTATATCTGTTGATAGAATTTATTCAACAATGTTATTGAAAACGTTTGATATTTATTTTCAATAATGTTTTCAATATTGGCCACAGGCCAGGAACAATTGGAGTACACATAAATACAACCATGCATACAGATAAAACTCTTATTACGGTATACATTTGTACATCTATATAAAATTATTAGATCGTTCTTGTTTAGTATTATAGCTTTTGATACATGTAACTTGTAATAGATATCAATGGTTATATAATTTTATGGTTTCTATTTCGTTTATATATATATATATATATATATATATATATATATATATGTATCGAAGAATAATTTGATAGATTATACATTCAATAGACCATTTAACGTCTTTCATTATGAAATAATCGCTCAAAATTTTAACTCTTCACTTAATTAATGGTTGCTATTAGTTCTCAATTTAGCTACTATTAAGTTCAACTTTTAATTTAAATTCGTTGATAATTTACTAGTATTTTCTTATTTTCTTAGTTTCGTTGATAGTTCGTTGTTCTCAAGGTATAGTATTTTCTTAGGCGATGTGTTTTTAAATGTTTTGAGCTTGAAGTTTGTTTTTTGTTTCCTACTACCAAACACCTGCCTAAAAGTTCTGTGTCCATTAGGTACTTAACAAGTCTAGCTTGAGAGGGACTTGAATATATATATATTAGATCATGTATTGGATTCTGGTCACCACGAGGAAAATATTACAAAATTTGAGGTTTTGAGACTTTTTTTTTATTATTATTATTATTATTAGTTTCTAGAATTGGGATCCACCAGCTCTTGGAGAACATAAAATGGTGGGTTAATTACACCCACAATACCCAAAATATAGTCTATTTCCTATTAAATTATCCGAATTTATTTTCATCCCATAAAACCTTCCAAATGTTCGAATAAATCCCACAAAAGGGTCTCGTTACGGAATTCGGTCACCGGTGATGACGTGGATGCTGACATGGATGCTGACATGTCATCTCACAAAAAGTGATGTCATGACAGCTGAGGGTTAATTACATCCACGGTACCCAATCTTTTCACTAGTTCCTAGTAAAATACATACTTTTTATTTTTTCTCCCCTTTTTTTATTTTTATTTTATCCTTATTTTTTATTTTTTTCTCTGTTTTCCTTATTTTTAATTTTTCTTTAATTTTTATTTTCTCTGTTTTTTGTTTATTTTTATTTTCTTTCTTTTTTATTTATTTTAA
>CATIWK010370946.1:0-17582 GCA_949634005.1 Mallotus japonicus
CCGGTTTATTTAAGGACTGATGTGCACATTGTGTGATCATGTGTAGTGAATGCAGTAATATGCAAAGGAAATATTTTAATAATCAAGGATGATAATTTACAAAACACAGGAATCTGTTTCTCTATCCCCAGTGGAGTCACTACTGTAGGCGGTGGGGTTTAGCGCGCGCCCAAGTATTGGCGACCACTGCACTGTGCAAGCTCAGGGCCTGCTAGGATATACAAATACGGGCTTGAGGCCCATTATTGGAGATGGAGTCGCCATCAGGATGAAAGCCAGGACACACTTACAGTAACTAGATTCCACGGAGGTACCCAGAAGCCGCCTTCAGAGATCGGGTTCGGAAACTGGGTATGGGCTTGGAATGCCCACCCAACCTGTGGTTGGCCTCTGTTTGTGTTTTATACTTTATTACCTTTGATTATTAAATTATTTCCTTATTAATGTTGGTTGCACACTTCCACTTTTACAATTTTACCAACTTTGCACATTAGTCTCATTTGCTTGCTTATTACCTTGGCAATTGAACAAATAAAGAATAAATATTACAATCATTCATTCAAAACAAATGGGGAAAGGATTAAGGATTATAATTCTTTGTACAATTATTACAATAATCCAATAAAACCTCTCAAGAACTAATTAATGAACTAATTATATAGTGATTAAGAAACCACTAAAAACCTACAATAAATACGGTTAGTTCAAACCTTAATATAAACAGTTAATTCACAAATAATTCAAATCACATTTACATGAATATTCACATCAACATGGATTAATCATTTAGATAAATTACCATTTAAGCAAGTCAAGAATGTGACAAATACATGAAACACTAAATACTAAACATGGTGCGTGTATCAGATACAGGAAATATACAAAAAGTATACTGAATATATACTAGAGTGAAGCAGAGTTATATTGAACTCTGGTGTTGAGGCGATCGCCTCTATGTGAAGAGGCATCGCCTCTTCAACAGGCAGAGCAGCTAAACAACACTAAAATTTCTTAAATAATAAGCAACTCAACTATTCATACAAATAAACATAAAACAAGGTCCTGATACTTAAAAATTTACATGTTTAAACCATCATGTTTTCACATAACATCAAATAAACAACAAGATGCTCAAAATAAACCAAAAAATCTAACAATTTATGCTCTTATCATGAAAATGAAGCTTTAAAATTCAAAGGTGAGAATCCTTACTAAATGAAGAACTTCCGGAGCTCCTAACTCAGCCCTCAGAGTTTGTTTGATGATTTCAATGTAAGAAGATTTCTTTTCCTTCAAAGAATTAGACTCTTTAAGCTTAAGTTTCTCCTTCTTTTCTCTTTTCCTCTTGTTTTCTCTTTGTTTTTCTTCCTTTTTCCCTTAGAACATTTTTCTCTTCTTTTCTCTCTGGTTTTTTTTTTAATAATGGCCAAGAGTCCTCCAAAATCATGCCAAAAACCCCTACTTAAGTCCCTCCTTCTTTTCTCTTTCCAATTTCCCTCATATCCAAGCTTACCCTCCACCTAGTATTTCTCATCATTGCCTCTGTCTTTCCAACTAATTTTGCCTTAAAAGTCTTCTTTTCATGCAAAAATATGCAGAGGAGAGGACATGTGGTGGATTTTTGAGTTAAATTCAATAAGAAATAGTATTTATTACTGCAGGGGACATGTGTGATGAGGCGGTGCCTCATTGATGAGGTGTCGCCTCACCGATGCTTGGGGTAAAGAGGCGCCGCCTCTTCAAAGAGGCGATTGCCTCTTCACCCAGGCCTGATGGGCCTTTAGGCCAAAAGGCCTAGGTAAGCTTTAAAGGTTATGGGCTCTGTGCTTGGGCTAGGTATTTTGGGCTAAGCTTGAAAGATTTGGGTTAAGTTCAAGCTTTCGGATCTACTCTAACAAGATTTCAGACTCTTCTTGCATTTGAGATACGGACTTTCTCATCACCAGACTTTCGTTGCGGGCCCAAATCGAGGGTGTCTACAGGTAGTATTAAGGATATGTAAGAATTACAGCCAAGAAAGTTATGGTGTTTCTTTATTAACTAGTGGGGCATTAAAACTATTTTTCCTCGAAACTTACTATTGCTCTGGAAAGACAAATGTTTGTATAGATTTTCAATCATGCTTTTGGTTAATGATGTTCTTTGCTTTTAGCTTGTCTCTTTGGCTTCACTGAAATAAAGTAATCTTCAAGAATGTTCAGTGCTCCATGGAAAGGCTTCGGAAACTAAGCTTATTTAGGATTTCAGGATGGTTGAAATCTTTAGTTCCTGAGTCCCCTTAGCGACAGATTTAATTCAGTCCTCTATTTGCATTCGCTGCTAGACAAACCCAACAACGCGGCTTTCTCTAACTTAAGGACTTGGTTTTGTTGCTCCCAGCTTTGGTTCTTTATATTGTTCGTTCTTAGAATTGTGATATTCATTTTTTCTTTGGTTGTATTTCTATTTGGTGTTCAGTTTTGTGTTGGTTAGGGTTTTGTTTTACTACTACTCTACTTCTTAGGGCTTTTTGCTTAATTAGTTGGCTTGGGGAGGGGTTTTTTTATCACTGTTGCTTTGCATCGAGTGGTTTTTTCCCTCAGTTTATCAAGAAAAGAAATATTTGCTTATCAGAAAAAAAAAACAAACAAACAATTACATCCAAGATTGCAAGAACCGCAAAACTTCGACCAGAGTTCTGGGTGCCTTGGCTAGAGTCATTCTTGTGATGGACATTGCCAACGTAGAAATGATGGTAATCACCATTACCTTTGCGTCCTCTGCTTCCCTGACCACCGCCACCACCACCCCAAGCTCCTACTCCTCCACGGCCACCTTTCATGTTCACAGATACCACCCGCTTGAACCCTACTGTAACTATGAAGTTTTCTCGTATCTCTTTGCATCCAATGTCAATTTCTGCAGCGTTTGGTTCCTTCTTGAAGGCTGGCATTGTGGCACACCATGCTAAAATCACATTATATTACATTATGATCCTATCAAATTATAAACATAGCATACATGCGAAATAGCCATATAAAATATGATTAATAAAAATGCGAAATACGTACCAACAACATCAGTAGAATTATGAAGCAGCTGCAACAAGGCTATTAGGAAAAGGAAAAACCATAATCCTAATTTCTTGAACCCCATTTGCACCATCATATACTTTGTGCAATTTTTAAAACAATTCTCAATCAAATAATGCTTAATCACCAATATTTATCAGAGGAAATGTTTATAGAAACTGATAACTCCGAATTGAATCTTTGCTGTGAAACTTGCATCGATGAGAAGAGCTGGGTGAATGGGTGGGGTTTCACCCATAAACACTCAGGGAAAAAATAATAAAACAACTAGGGTAGAGTAGAACGATGATAGAATGAGTGTTGAATGAATGTTTGTGTGTATGATGGAATGAAGAGAATGATGGCTTGATGTAGAATGATGATAATGATGTTGAATGAATGATATGAGATGTAATGAGATATATATAGAGAATTACTCAAATCTTGGTTGTATTAGAATTCCTTAATCTTGTAGAATTGCCTTGATTAGGAGAGAAATAGACTTCCAGAATAATCTCTATAATTAGAAATAAAATAGTTTCCTTCCTATTTAAGGATTTATATTTGTTATTTCAGTTATTAGAAACCATTTTTTTTATTAGGAATAAAACGACTTATATTTCTTATTTCAGTTATCAGAAACCTTTTTTTTTTTTTTTTTTTTTTTGACATGGCTTTAGCCTCTGGCAAAAATTTATCTGGTAACAGAGGAAGCTGCCCCAATAACCTACAAATGGATGCATACTTATGAGTTTTTTCTTTTAATATCATGTTAACTAGTGATAAGCCCTCGCTTTGCGGGAGATCAAAACTTCTCATGTAATCATTTTTGTTTTGATATCTTTTATTATTCTGTTAAAAAAAAATTATTTTGATATGACCATAATTATGTAATTTTAGTAAATTTATTTCTGCAAATTTAATTTATTTCCACGGATTTTGGAAGGTGCTATATACATAATCATTATTGCATTATATATATATATAGATTAAGATGCATTATAAAATTCCCGATATTTTCGTCGTATGAACTTTCTGTTAATAAAAAATATATATATGAGATGTAGCGATATGCCAGAAATGTGAATATAACGTATATTTGATCTTTTGACAACAATTAAATTTGAGTTTTGTCTCTTAACAGCCATACAACTATTACTAGACAGAGCTATTGAAACTTCATTGCATTACATTCTGAAATTTCTTTTCCTCAGAAAACTCTTGAGCTATTGATGAAAGACAACTAGCTAGTTAGAAGTAAAGAAAAAGATAAAGTTAAGCAAAGAACACCACGTGCACATCATAAGCTAAGCTAAGTGTAGTTATGGTCGTATCGTGGACATTACAATTTAAACCACAAGCTGCCTATGCAAAATATTCAAGAAAACTAACAAGCGAAATTGCGATAACCACCAAAAAACTTGAACCAACGCAGTTTTTGGTGGCTTCGTTAGTACCGCGGTGATGGCCTTTTCCACCACCAGCAGCAGCATAGAGTGGAACTACATGAGCACCGTTGATCTTGTTTCCTCCATCGCCATTACCTGAATGCTGTCCACCATGTCCACCAGCGTGACCTCCTACTCCATGACCACCACCGCCACCACCCTTCCTCTTTACTGATACCAACCGCTTGAGCCCCACCGGAACTATTGATAATTTTCTTGGCATCTCTCTGTCAGCACCATTTGGTTCCTGCTTTAAGTCTGGAATTGTGTCACCATGCATGGCAAGTACATGCATGCTACATATATATATATATATATACACATATCAGAAAAATGAAATTTCATGACGACAAAAAGCTTGACATTCACTCTATGTATATCATCATATCCACATAGATCGAAAATGAACACTTGGGCAGAGGTCATTCTGCTTTATTAAGGCAGTTGTATGTCTCTTGCTTTTTGCAGTGGTTGGACAATCCTTGGGACTAAAGGCAATTAAAGCATGGTGCTTACGCAGCAAAAGTATAAAGTGCATGTCCTATGCTTGAAGGTTAGGTAAAGTTTTCTTCCATTAACAGTTCTATCCTAACGCTTGAACTAGTGATCTAAATCACAACTTGCTCATCTGATGAAGCTAAACAACAGTTAGATTTTTGGATACCCTTTTGAATAAGAACAAATCATATCGATCATATTCTGAAATAATCATATATATGTGCATCTGCTGCATCTTTGAATCACCTTGTATATATATATATATACATGAATCGAAGAATCATTGTTGATAATCACTAGCTAAATGCTTGAGGCAATATTCTTGGAGAGATGTATATTTTCAGCTAAATGTTTCATGAGGATTGATTAAGAGCAAAAGAAACTAAGTCTAAAACGATTAAAATCCACTTAAATCGGAATATTGCATATATGGGAAATTAAATTCTTTTAAATCATATGTAAACTTATAGAGTATGATAATTAAGCTGAAGGTTTAAAGGAAATGATACCAGTAGAAGCAGGAATGGTAGTTGTAGTTATCAAGGGACGTGCATGCAGAGGAGGAAGATGAAGAAGCAGTTGCAGCAACAATATTACTAAAACGAAAAATAACTGAAACCTTATTTGCTTGAACTCCATAAGATCATCCATACTGCATATGCATAAACATTTCCTTGCCTTCTTCCCTTATGTATATATTGATGATGGATGAGCAAATATAGGTTTGATGAGTTCCCTAAGAAAGATATAGGAAATTGCCAAAAAAAAAAAAGTGATATGGTTCTTTAGGTAAAAGAAAGCTTAGGTACTTAATCTAGTTTTTTGAGTTATTGGGCAGTAGAAGCAATTCTTTTTTTCTTTTTAATTAAACATGTCTTGAAATAGATAATAATGAATGTATGATGTATATATATTGGCATCATATTTGATGGAAAAGTTGGCTAATGTACGTAACTCAACCGCCCTATTCCATAGCTAAAAATTGAAAATGCATAAAATTTGTAATGACTAATATATATGCATCATTATATATGAATTTATAAATCCATCATGATAAATCCAGTCATATTAATTAAAAAAATAATAATTTTATAATATGAGATCTTGATTTAATGATCAAGTTTTGAATAAATATCGATGTCATAGTTAATTCTCCAATAGATATTGATGGTTCATATTTCTCCTTTTCCAACTTTCTGTATATAATTAATGTTTAAAAAATAATAGTTAATGCATAAAAAAAATAATAAGATTAATCTAAAGAGTTGATTTAATGATGTAAGAATTCACTAAATTTCTTTGCAAATAGATAGATTTTAGGCTGGAATTCTTATCAGACCATTACCAATCATAACATACAAATAGATATTAGTGTCATACATCAAACATAGTTTTGAGAGATTTGTGAATTGAAAAAAAAAAGTTTTGCAAGAGAAAAAGGAAACTCAAACCCAAATATTTGGGCTGGATAGGTTGAAACTCATCTGGCTATCTAGGTTCCAAGTCATTTCTTTTGGGGCTTTTGCGCCTGACAATCCATATTGATAGTTTATCCTTAAAATACTTCCAAAAGCAAGTTTATATGCCATATGCTTAAAAAAATAATTATATATGTAAATGAGGGAGTATTTAAATAATAACTTTTGTTCAAGAAAATTTTAAGGTGTATGGTTCAAATCCTATTGTTGATTGTTGTGAATTTAAAAGGGGAGAACTATCCACTGTTATGCAATCCATCCATGCCCCTATTAAAAAACTAGTTATAATTACAATGTTTAATTGCAATAAATAATAAATACATTGATATAAAGTGTGTGAATATGAGGTTCAAAGCCTATTTAATGAGTCCCAAGTCTATTGGGATGACAAAAAAGAAGTCTTCTCTTTCATTTGTAAATTGACTCAAAGTCACATTCATTTGCTTAAATTTTTTTTCTTATAGGACTGCACGTTTGCTAGTTAACTCTTGTTAAAATGTCAACGCTGCTGAAGTCTAACTTGCTAGTTGTAGTAGTTAGCTAGTCGTGCACACCATTTTCTACTTTGTTATGCAACGAATGTTGTTGGTTTCCATTTCTGATATTCACCACACCTATAAATACAAATGTACACCTCTGATACCTCCATGTCCATAGCCCTTGCTCTAAAATATATAGAGAAGATAACTGAAGATGGTGATGATGATGAGCAAAACAGCTGCATTTGCACTAATGGTCCTTGGCCTTGTTTTTGTGGGCTTGACAGGCCAGTGCTATGGTCAACTGCAAGTTGGGTACTACAAGGACAAGTGTAGGGTTGATGTTGAGTCTATTGTACGTGGTGTGATTTGGGCAAAGTACTTGAAAGACAAAACCATTGTCGCTGCTCTTCTTCGGTTGCAGTTTCATGACTGTTTTGTTCATGTACGTACAATGTTTATTATACATGTTGTTGCTACCTAGCTATCAATAATATGTTTACTAAATTAACAATTGTGGATTTTTGATGTGGAAAAGGGTTGCGATGCTTCTATACTGCTGGATGTAGACAACAGTGAGAAAACTGCCCTGCCAAATCTAAGTGTAAGGGGCTATGATATTATTGATGATGCAAAGGCTGCTGTGGAATTTTTCTGCCGAGGAATCGTCTCTTGTGCTGATATAATTGTAATGGCTACCAGAGATGCTGTTTCCTTTGTAAGTTGCATATGTTATAATAATCCTTATTATGTATCCGACTCTGTTTAAATCATCGGTATTCAGAATTCGTTGGGTTATAACTAGTTAGACTGTGATTAAATGATGTTTGTATCATATCCTTGTAGGCAAAAGGAGGATGGTACAATGTCCAAGCAGGAAGAAAAGATGGTCTTGTATCATCTGCTAATGATGTGTTGCTGCCATCTCCAAGTATATCAATTTCTCAATCTGTTGCAGCATTTGCTAATAAAGGACTTAATGCTACAGACATGGTTTATCTTCTAGGTACATAATTTGAAGTCTTCATATAATGGTTTTATAGTTTTTTTTTTTTTTTTCAGTTGTTCAAGATAAAAGTTAGCTAATTCTGTTCTCTGATGCAAAAAGGTGGCCACACCGTGGGTGTTGCTCATTGTTTCCTCTTCCAAGATCGTCTATACAATTTCAAGAATACAGGCCTACCTGACCCAACCATGGATGCAGGATTGCTCAGTATGCTAAGAGATAGGTGTCCTCAGAATTCAGCAGGAACCAACACAACATTTCTTGATCAGAACCCTTCTAGTTCTTTCGTTGTGGACAACTCTTTTTACCAGCAAATACGACAGGCCAAAGGGATTCTCCAAGTTGATCAAGAACTGGCATTGGACCCTATTACCAAGTCCACTGTGGAAGCAATAGCTACTGGTAATGATTTCTTGTCCAAATTTGGTCAGGCCATGATTAAGTTGGGAGCTGTAGAGGTTCTCACTGGCAATCAAGGGCAGATTAGGAGCTCATGTCGATCAGTTAACAAGGCATAAAAACAAAGTTCACTTTAATTCTGCTTGCAGTTTTTCTGATATTGTTTCCTTCATGGGTATCTTTCTTGTATTTGTTCCCTTTCGGATTCATTTTGGCATATGAGAGATCTGCATTTTTCTTTGTTCTTTTACGTATTTTCTTCATGTGATATTGAATTTGTAGAACAATTGTCAAAAAAATAATCCAAAGATTATAGTTCTGTGACTGTCTCAGGTTTTTTCACACTATGAGGTCTATGCTTATACTCTGTGGAATTTCTTCTGAACAGAAAAACACATCAAAGTAAAGCAAACCATAGTCAAATGATTCTTTTATAGTGGTTGCAAATGCTACAAAATCTGGCAAAAGCTATTAGGATTATGAACAAGAATTATTTGTCCGAAAATATTTTGAGTCAACGAATAATAGTGATAGGCTTGGAAGCTTCAGTCTAAGCCTTGGTTGCAAGACCTGCCTTGATCTTCTGAATGGTTGCAACATCTGTTTTGAAAGACTTGGCAAGGATAGCATCATCAATTCCAGTGGCAAAAACGGTAGCAGGAATAGAAACAGCTCCAGGATTAGCACTGCCGAATACAGCAATAGCGATTGCAGGGTTCTTAGGATCTGCATTGTAGTTATAATGAACTAGACCTTTTGGAATCACGAACATGTCGCCCAGTTGTAGAGTTTGAGTATAGAGTTTGTTTGTGGTATCAATAAATCCAACCTCAAGGCTTCCATGAACAAGAAATAGAAGCTCAGCTGAGCGAGGATGAGAGTGAGGTGGATTGACACCACCTGCAGGATATTGGAGAACAACATAGGATACACTCTGACCATTCAGAGCAGGAAATTCTGCCATGCTGACTTTTGTTAACTTGAAGTTAGGAGGATCAGGGTCTTCAAAAATTCTGCGCAATCCTGTGAAGGTATAAACATTTCCATCAAGAACTGTGGTGTTTTGTGGGACTACGTAGTCTGTTAAGATATCAGGATCACTTGCTTGGACAAACCAAGAAGTGGAAAATGCAGCTAAAAGGAACAACAGAATGTGTTTGAGTTTGAGGAAGCCTGAGGCCATTGTTAGTATTCACTTGTTTTTTTTCTTTTCCAAGTTAAAGTTGTTGCCTCTTGCTGATTATAGCTTCACTTCAGACCTATATTTATATGGATCGAATGATAAATTCTTTAGGATGATTAATTAACTGTATTTGTTCAGGGAGCTTGTCTTTTAATCTCTCTTTGACCATGGCCACAATGTCCTTGTTGCAGAAAAGAAATGAAAATGCCTGCATTTCTTCAACTTAACTAAACAAATGGAAAGAACAATAATCTTTCTTATTTACTGCAGGCATATCGCGGTTGGTAGCCACATCAATCTTTTAAAACAAAACATTCCATTTCTCAGCTTTGATATTTTTTTTTTGTCATCTTATATGTCTTTTATTTTTTTTATTTTTTTCCCTTTTTCTAGGTGAATTTATATGCCTGTTCCAGTTTGTTAGATAAAGAATATCTGCAGCTGCAACAACAACAAAGTTACATTGTTATCGCCATCTGTAGTTATCATCAAAGAGGCCTGCAGAAAGAATACAAACATTACCTGCCTGCTTTCCTCCATTCTATATATATGTCCTTCAGAACTATGCAAATCATCCCAGCATTCACATCTTTAATTAGTCTTACAAAATACCATATCAGACTATATATTATCATCTTCACATCAGGTGATTCTTGATTCTTGAACATGGCCTCAGCAATTACCACCCTTAAACTTTTCTCTGTACTATTTGCCTCATTTGCTGTCGTTCAAATGGCAAGTGCAGGAGATCCTGATATTCTTACCGACTTCGTTATACCACCAAATACGGCTGCACCTGCAGTTAATGGTTCATTCTTCACATTCACTGGTATGCGTGTCCTTGCTAGTGCTCCACCACTTACAGATTTCAAGGTCTTGAAAGCGAGCATGGCAGAATTCCCTGCTCTCATTGGCCAGAGTGTTTCATATGCTGTTCTTCTGTATCCTGCAGGTTCCCCTAACCCACCTCACACTCACCCTCGCTCTGCTGAGCTACTTTTCCTCATCTCCGGATCTCTCCAAGTAGGATTCGTTGACACTACCAACAAACTCTTCACTCAGACTCTTCAATCTGGTGATTCGTTTGTATTTCCCAAGGGACTTGTTCATTTCCAATACAATGCAGATGCAAAGAACCCTGCTTTTGCAATTTCTGCTTTTGGAAGTGCAAATGCAGGAACTGTATCTCTTCCAAACACCCTTTTCACCACTGGCATTGATGATAACATCTTGGCTAAATCCTTCAAGACTGATGTTGCCACAATTCAGGCTCTCAAGGCTGGCCTTGCACCCAAGCCATAAAGTTAGGCTGCCCCTAACATTCGTTTCCAAGAATATCCATTTATTCTAAATATTTTTTGCTATCTTGTATTCTGCCTCTTATTTTATTATTTTATATCCTTGACTGAGTGCTAAATAATCACCCAAAGGGGTCACATTCATGGGTTGAAATTGTTGACTTGTACTATTTTAGTATACTGTTGTTCTCCAATTGTTTGCAAATCACGAGTAATTGATTTCTTTAATGTGCTTTTGGGATCTTCACCATCTTTGATTTGAAACAAATGAAAATAACTTCAAGTCAGCCAACTTGTTAGGACTAGTTATATAAGATGACTTGCTGTGAAAAGGGAACATTGGTGCTGCCAAAAACAACTTCAATATCATCGCCCATTCCCATCCATCTCTAACGTTGTATCACCTCACGACATGAGTGCTTGATAATTCTCTAAAGTAAATTTTAGCACCAACAGTTTAACAAAGTTACTATCCTGCATCTGAACCAGA
This sequence comes from Mallotus japonicus, assembly GCA_949634005.1. Classification (NCBI taxonomy): domain Eukaryota; kingdom Viridiplantae; phylum Streptophyta; class Magnoliopsida; order Malpighiales; family Euphorbiaceae; genus Mallotus; species Mallotus japonicus. Next base: position 11,330 of record CATIWK010370946.1, read on the forward strand.
TCCCCATTCATCAACATAACCATAAAATAATAATTCTCCATTAAATTAAATCCAGTTAATAGCAACCCTTCGAATCAAGTAAGAATTGAGAATACCGGATGATATTAAAAGCACCCAGATGTAACAAACAGTACATCTTGCAATCTAGGAAGATTGGCACTAAATTTATGAGCAGGCATTTATATAACTTCCAGAATAATTAATTTTGCAGGCATTACCAATTTTTAGGCAAAACGTTGATTATATTGCTGTGATGTACTGAATACCCAGAAGTACCAGAAACCGAAGATCATAATAATGTGATTTGTGAACATCACCTCAAAAGAAAATTCATACTAACATATCATTATGTTTCTACAAAAGCTTAAGCATCAATTCCAGGTCGATTAAACCAGAGGGAAAAACTACAAAAATTTTGCAAACTTCAAAGACCTTGTTTCTGCCAGACCTAAAAGTAGTAAATACCAACTAAACAAAGCACCGCCAACAACAAACTGTAAAAGCACTTGATTTGAAAACATTTTACAGTCTTCTTCCCCTTCTACCACCCTTTCTACGAGTGCTGTCAGTGGGAATGGGTGTCACGTCCTCTGCAGAAATAAAAGACATGATTAATATAAATACCACAAAATTTACTGCAATAGAATTTCAGGTTCACAAACAAACATAAAAATGAATGTCTCACCAATGCGACCAATTTTCATTCCAGAACGAGCAAGTGCCCTTAGAGCAGACTGGGCACCAGGACCAGGTGTCTTGGTCTTGTTTCCACCTGTAGCACGAAGCTTAATATGAAGAGCAGTAATGCCAAGTTCCTGTACAATTGAAAATTTTTATTTGATAAAAAATGAGAACCAGGCTACAAAAAAATAATAATAAAAATAACAAACTATTGTTATACTAAGTAGGTTTTCTAAAAGATAAATAATCACATATAAAACAAGGCAACAACCTTGCATCTCTGAGAAACATCCTGTGCAGCAAGCATGGCAGCATATGGTGAAGATTCATCCCTATCAGCTTTAACTTTCATTCCACCTGAAATCATTAAGCACAGTAATAAGACAACGTGCATTTTCTAAGACAGCAACAGAAAAGCCTTAATGGCATCTAAATGCGGCAGTACAACGAGTGAGCACACAATCAAACCACAGCATACAAATTTATATGATTCATGAAAAGTTCCCACCATTTTTTCTGACAAGCAAGAACTGTGGGATAAAAACCATCCTTACTAACACAAGGGCATGTTTTTCACATGGTCCTTCCTAAGAAGTGTATGCTAATCACTTTTTTTATCAAATTACATCAGGAAACACCACACGTTATCCACTGAAAAAGGCCACAAGCTCTCAAACATGACATAATTTGGGTATCTTAAACATAAACTACATAAGCTCAATAAGAATAAATGCATTTAACAGGTATGATGGGAAACATACCCGTTATGCGAACCATAGTTTCTCTCCCAGATAAATCAGTGACATGCTGCAATTGCAAACCATGAACCAGTCAATGCCAATCTCCAACAAAGAACATTGAAAAAGACACACCATTTATTCAAGAAAAACAACAAATACATACAATGAATGTGTCATTGAAGGACGCATAGATATGGGCAACCCCAAAAACATGCTCTCCTTCTCTAATGGCGGGTCCAAGAGTGACATTTTCTTCCTTTGGCTCTCTTGTCTTCTTCTTCGACTGCAATTAGCATCATCAATTGAACAAATCCGCATCCGAATTGAATTAAAAAAAAAACTTCATTAACATTTCTTCAGCGATCTTCAAAATGCCATACTTGAATTGATCAGAAAACAATTAAAGTTACGATTTTTTTTGCCTAATGATTACAGAACTGAGGCGATTGAACTTACCATTGCTTCAAGGGTCGGATTTGATTAGGCTAAATGCTAAGAGACGACCACCACTGTCTGGCAAATGGATTTGCAGACACCCAAAAGGCGTCGACTTTATATGTGATGAATTTTGAGATTAGGGTTTTAGTCTCTGGAAATTGTTTCTATTTACCGAAAGGCCCTTCGTTTCTTCTTTAATTCACTAAGAGCCTCGACTTTTTGGACCTTTAAAAGTCCATGGGCTATAGATTTTGAACCTTTAACAGCAAGCCCTTGAGCACAACTTTTTTTTTTCTTTTTCATTCAAAATAATTGCATATTTTGTTATGATAAAGCTAATTAATATTTATTTATTTATTTTTATTTACATATGTCTCAAAATTTTAATTTTTTTTATTGAATATCCATGTCTTATATATACCTAATGGGTAGAAATGAAATTAAAAGCAAAAAAAAATTCCATTGTTTTAACTAGTAAATTTTTTTAAGATGGAAAAAAATAAAGGAGGATAATAGGTGGAAGGAAGAGTGATTCCCCTATATAAAGATTAAATAATTAGACTCTAATTTTTTTTAAATACCATGCAACTTAGCACTATTGGGGACATTGATGAAAAATAGAAGAACTTGAATCTGAATTCTCCATATGTTTTTAAGAGCTTTTTGACCATTAGATCAACACTCACCTACAATTATACTGTAATTTGAAATGTAAACTAATTTATTTTTAAATATATATTTGTTTGTCTCTGATCTTTTTACTGTTAAAATTTAAGCATGTTATATGTATGAGGTATACCAACCGAGAACTTTTGACTTCTAAAGATGACTGTGTAGTTAAGGGATCTAAAACTACCGGGTTCTCAAGTTAGCCGTAGAGAATTAACTAAATTCAACACTAAAAATGCTCATTTAAAAATAAAAGAAGAAATTTATTGATATGAAAAGAAAATTGATTACAAATGAAGTTTGTATAAACAAATAAGAACATTCATTGAAATTGAAAAAACAAAGAAAAATTAAGTTAAATGTTGTTTGTAGTTGTCTGTATTGTGTTCGTTGTAGAGATTGTTTGTGCTTCTTTTCCAAAGAAACTCTTTTATCTCTTTATTTATTTTTTTTTTACCTCTTTTTTCTTCTTTGATAACTGCTATTTTCTACGTTCCCCACTCCCTATTAACTTCTATCTTTTCGAACCTGTCAAATTAATTAATTAAAATAATAGACTTTATCAAAACTTTGGATATGGTACAAATAATATTAAATAAAATTTATTTTATAAATATATAAGCAATTAAATTTATAAAATTTGCATTCTCATAATATATGTTTTTTATTATTTTTTTTATTTTTAATTCAAATAGCAAAACTTGTGTATTTTATTTTGGTAATATAATTTAATGTTTCAATGTCTGAAAAAGAAAAAGAAAATCAAATTGTGGAAGGATAGACATCATACAAATTTATATAGGTGTAGTCACCCTATTCGATAGGCCCGTTATAGGGGACGGACCGTGGTTGCTCGGTTTAGCTGGCCCGTAACAAGCCCGATGATGAGAACGAGATTTGAATGCAAGAGAAAGCCCAAAAATCTCTTAAGAATCCCTTTAGAAGAGTTTAGCCCATCGAACCCAAACCCAGGTGCATGAGCTGGCCTGGCCCATGCAAGCCCAGGCCAAGGGGCGATTGCCTCTTCGACCGCCCTTTAGCCAAGGGGCGATCGCCTCCTCGAAGAGGCGATGGCCTTTTGGCCCCCACTTGCATGCTGCATTAAATGCAGCATGCAATTAGCAGAAAAGTAGGCTCCGTACGCCTAACCCTCTGCTCTAGCACTCAAAAAACCATCTTTTTGAGGTGTTTTTGAGTGGAAAAGAGCTAGCTTAGGGGGAGGAGAAAGGTAAGGAAGTGATGGGTAGTAGGAGAGCTTAAAAGGAAAGAGAAGAGAAGGGAGAAGGGGGTTGGACTTTTTTAGCTTTTGGAAGAGAGATTGGATTCTGGGGAAAAGGGAGAAGGAACTAGAGGAAAAGAGGAAAGAAAATAGCTCTAAGGAGCAAGGAAGAGGAAGTTTCTTAGAGTAGAAGGAGATAAAAAAGCCTAGGAGTCATTTCTTAAGAGAGAAGAAGATGGTCTCTTGCATCAGAGCTAAGATCAAAGCTCTCATTCAATCTCTGAGGGTCAAATACTTTGAAAAGCTTCTATTTCAGTAACTTTTCTTTCTTGTTCTTCTACTTTGAAGTCTTAAGTTTTGTTTGATCATTTCCTTAATTTCTTGTTGATTATGCTTTGAATGTGAATCTCATGTGATATGTCATGATTTTGATGTGATTTGTTGAAGTTTTGGAGTAATCTAGAGCTCTGAGTGCATGCATGTACGCTTTCTTAGTATAGAAGTAAATTTGGTGTGCAGCATAGCCCGATTCGCCCTGTTGAGGAGGCGACCGCCTCTCTTGTCAAGAGGCGATCGCCACTCAGCCAGAAGGCCAAGTGGCGATCGCCACTTGAACAGGGCGATGGATGCCCTGTTTCATCTCCTGCACGGTCCTTGTATACTTATTTTCATGATTGGTGTTGCTATGTGTTCCATATAGGCTCTACATGAGTTAATTTTCATTCTATGATGTTATATGTACGTGTTTATGCATGTTTTCATTAATTTCTTGTGTTGTGTAAATAGAAGTATCATGTTCATTTAGGTATTTGTATATATGTTTATGTGTCATTTGAATCCTTGATTTGTGTTCATAGCTTATGAGCTAATCAACCAAATTCCCGGTTTGTGGGAAAGGGTGAATATTTGTTTTTGCAGGGATTCGTAAGAGTGATTCTTGAATCACTAATTTGTAGTAATTAGTTCTTGAGAGGTAGAATTACTATATTGTTCCTATAAAGTGATGTAATCCCTAATCCTTCCCCCGTTATTTGGAATGCATGATTGTATATTAATTTTACTTTTGTGAGCAATCGTATTAAATTGCATGAAATGTGGCTAATGTGCAAACTTGAACTTTAATAAAATTGATCATTGATTGAAGGCAATCCAATTCGCATGTAAATAAAAGAAACAATCGAATAATCAAAAGATAATAAATCACGAACACAAACAGAGGCCGATCGCAAGATCGGGTGGACATTCAAACGTCCATACCCAATTTCCGAACCCGTTCTCTGATGACGGCTTCTGGAAACCTCCATGAAATCCAGTTGCAGTAAAAGTGTGCCCCGGATTTCACCCGGGTGGCGATTCCATCTCCGAGTAGGCTTTTGACCTATATCGTATTTCTCACGCAGGTCGAAGGCTCGACATAGTGCCGTGGTCGCCAACACTTGGGCGCGCGCTAAACCCCGCCGCCTACAATAGGATATGTTTAAAAAAAAAAACTCCATCATGCAAATTATTATAAAATATTATTCTTCTCACCAAATCTAACCAAACTTTTTTCCCTCAAAAGAAACTGACCATTACATCTCCATCACTCTTCTTTATCACCATAATTTTTTATTTTTTTAAATTTTTATTAACATTAAATATATTACATCTAATTATTAAGGATATTAAAATTTTATTAACAACTAATCTATATCTATATATATATTAAATGCTGAGCTCCCTACAATTTCTCTTTATTCAGTATTTTCTTATTTTAGCTTATGTGTCCAATTCTAAAAATTTATAATTTTTACCTAAAAAAAATATTAAGAAAATGATAATTTTGATAATATTTGAATATTGGAGAAGAGCGTGAGTTCCAATCAACTTCTATCTTTTGGTTAACATTATCATCAAACAGTCCTATTACTTTAATGATGCAGTATACATATATACATATCAACAACAATCTCTTCCAAAATAAACTTTTCTAATATAAATCATTAATTGAATTTAATTCCTGTAATTTTAGGCTTTATAAAGACTATTAGAAATCATTGATATAATTTGAGCATGACCATGCAAAGCTGGAGAGGAGAAAGAGGAAGGAGGAGCGTCAAAGAGAGGTAAAAATTTCATCTCTTAGAGCATCTCCAATAGGTTCTTTATTTAAGTAAAATTCTTTATTTTAAAGAATGAAACAAAAAAAATGGTCTCCAATATACTCTCTATTTTTTTTATTTTAAAGTAGAGAGTTGGTTTGGCTCTCTACATGTAGAGAGCCAAGCCTCACTCTCTACTCTAAAAAATTTCAATTCCCCATACAGAATATTAATTGATGTTTATCTATTTATTGAAAATAATTTTCTCTTTCATCAAATGGAAGAAAAAAATTAAATAAATAAAGGGAAATCTTGTAAAAAATAAAGGAGAAAAAAATTAAATATTAATGTTTATTGGATAAAGCAAAATGAAGATTAAAAATATATAGAGTCTATTGGAGTTGTACAAATTTTTTCACTTTTTA